>LUCM01004133.1:0-12003 GCA_008360955.1 Fasciolopsis buskii
GTCCGAAAAAATTGTCGACTTGCTGGCTGGAGACGCTGAAGGATATAGCAGTGAACCATGAACAGTGGCGATCG
This sequence comes from Fasciolopsis buskii, assembly GCA_008360955.1. Lineage (NCBI taxonomy): Eukaryota > Metazoa > Platyhelminthes > Trematoda > Plagiorchiida > Fasciolidae > Fasciolopsis > Fasciolopsis buskii. Next base: position 75 of record LUCM01004133.1, read on the forward strand.
TGCTGTCATTTTCAATCGAATCAGAATGATTGAAAACACGTGCGTTTGTAAAGTTAGACTGTGTTCCGTGTGTTGGCTGCAGAAGCATCTTATCTGTTCCCGCATGTGTAGGTCCACTCGCTGTTCTTATTGAATATTCACTCTTTTTATATAAACGTGTAACTCTGGGGAACGGCAGCGGTCAGTGAGGCTTGCCTTGCTGTTTAACGCTGAACGATGTTGAAGGACGCATGAAATAGGAAATGAATCGATGGCCCCAGTGAACTACGGGATCCTCCGGCCATGCAGGAAGCCGTTTCGTGAAAGACTCAATTTGTCCCACTCAGACATATGTATACATCGATTCTGGTGAGACACCGATTCGGAGTGTACAAACAAAAGGATGTTTGGACGAGAGAGTACCGGTATGCATACCTGACGAGCGACAATAACCGCGAAACCGGTCGTGTGCTCCCGGGCAAATTTTGTTCACGCATCCAGATACTACTTGCTGCTTCTATACATACATATGTATATTGTGGGGCATTCTGCCTTCGTTCCTAAGGTTGACTCAGCCCAACTGACAAACAATTTATAAACGAATCACAATTGTCGTTCATCTGTGGACTATTCGATGAAGAGCTTCCATGCACACTCCTGATGCTACAGATTTGATTCTGGAGATATATATATATATGCATATATATATATATATATATATATATATATATATACATGTACATATTTATCCGATGCTATGGGAAGAATTAGGCGATGCTCAAATAGCGTTGTTAATGTGTGGTCGCAAAAAGCGAAAAATGGATGTCACATCATTTGAATGTCGATGTTATGCAGCAACTTTTAAACCCGTTTTACTGCACCCCATAACAACCCGACCATTGTGATTAGAAGACCTGCAGAAACCAAGGGTTTCATGGTGCTGACATTAGTGCGGTATTGTTAAAATCTGTTGAAAAGGGGGGCTGGTGCCAAGGTTTATCTGTTCATTTTCAATGGGCGACATACGTCCTTGAAAACATTACATGGGCAACATCCCTAGGAAAAATAGCAGTTTGAAGTTAGGGAATGATGTTAGTTTCCCATTTGGCGGAAGAAATGTAGAAATCTAAACCAGAGAATGATCATCAAGATTGACCTAGTTGATATCAAAAGTTAGTCATCTTCGCGATCAAAGTCACGTGCACGTATGATCGTCTTTCATTTAAACCTTCACATTATTCGATTATCCAGGCAAGATTACGATTCCGTTATGATGACTTTAAGCTGGAGAAACCCCTACTAGAGGACTTCGATTTGGCGGTAAGTTGGAACGAAGTCAACCATCAGTCGAACAATGAAAACCGGGAACCGATCATCAAAGAGCATGAAACTGCAAAAACCTCATCCTGTAAACCTTTGAATGTTTGCCTGGATTACAAGAGGACAAGAGCCAAGCTACATTATAGGCTCAATAGCAAGAACAAGATCTAAAGAATCACCATTTCCGATTTATCTTTATCATAAAAATGATCAGAGCAGATGGACATCCGCGAAAGAACGCGCTAAGCAATCACTACATTCAACCAGTGATCCGGATTGTAAGACGAACTGTTTACATAGAAATTCACCGTTTGGGAGTAGTAATACTGAGGTTACCGTTGTGAAGAACAATGAGCATACAAATCGGAAAGCAGACTGTGACAGAAAGCAGGTTATTCCGCGGAAATCGAGCAAACATTACATTAAATTGTCGAATAGGGGAGGCGTAGTATGGAGATGATAAAACATGAACAATGAAAGAACGGAAGCCCGTGGTAATAAGATTACAGGTTTCTTGTGAGAACATAACATTCAAATTTTGGTCCATTGTTCACGCCCGGATTATTTTATACACATAGAGGTGTGCATCGTCTTTCAGTTATTCAAAATGTGCTCGGAAAATGTTATCAATAAGTGAAGAATTGACCTTAACAGCTTATACTACATTAGCTTCACTACCACCTGACTATTGTTAGACCGTACTAGATCTCCCAGACAAAAGGGCAAAGCTATTTCATTACATGCAGCACGCATGACTGTAGTGGAACAGGCATGGACCATAGCTGTTTAAGTCCACTACATAGGGGACCGGTAAACTCAGCCCTGAACAATGAACCATAAAAAGAAACTATGACACTTCTATTGCCTCAGTGGCCATTCAACATGTGCTGGATCGCCTGGCGATGGAGGTTTCCAAATATGATATGCATTGCATTCTCAAAGTGCAAAGTAGTTTCCCAAAACTGGTAGGAGCGTACCTACATTCGGTCGTTGTGATAACTGGTCAGCAACAATTAATAGCTCTAAGAACCTAAGGGTGTTGATCACAATCAACGATGACGTTGCAGAGCCAATCACACCAAGAACTGCGAGTGCGCGAGCAGCATTTGCGAGCCAGCGACACCGCCATGACTTCAGACTTCTTTTCAAAAGACGATGCAAATTGTCACAGTTCGCATTGTTCTACTTAAAGACTGCGTGACATGGCCGCTCCGCATTGACGATGTCCAGCGGCTTTTCGTATTCGAACGCCAATGCCTACAGAGCGTTGCCTGAATCTGATGGGGAAATAGAGTGGGAAACGACGAGGAGCGTGCCGAACGTAAGATGCTGATAATCGCCTCATGATAAAAGCAATCGCTCTACATCGCCTTCGACGGCTTAGGCACGTATTGCACATGCCTTTCCGTCGTCTAACTCTTTTGCTCTTTTTGAACGTCATGGACAAGGTTGGAAGGGATACAGCTGGCAAACTATGACTTGGGGTGAAGATATGAAGATGTCAGCTTCGGGTTTGGCATCCGTTGGTGCCTCTGTACTTCCTGATTGGAGCCCAAAAGATAAAGACAGTCGCTGGGCGGATATGCTAAGATATGGCTATTCAGTGGGGGCGAACGCTGTACGATCTGCCTTTTAACCTTCCGTATTCTATAAGCAAATGAAAAACGGAGAATCACGAAACATGGGGAATGAGAAAAAAATGGTTTTACTTGTTCTCGGTTAACTTTTCACTTCAACGGCCCTCAATCACTTTTTTCGTTGTTCTTGTGTTGATACCATGGTTGTTCATAAGCATGTTTTTCCATACATTTCTCTCCCGCGGGCGTGCGATATAGGCAAACACATACAAGAACCGACATTTGCAGTGTTGTAGGGTTTAAATAAAGCTTCCAGGAAGAGTTAAGTGTGAAACAAGCCCGTGACAAATCGGAACAAAATGGGAAAGTTAACTAGTTAAATGGTCTTGTGAGGTTTTTAAAAGCCCAATAAGTTTGTTAAAGAATTTCGTGCAATTTACCTGGGTTACACTGAATTTCATGATGTTTGCAACCAAAAATGGTTGCAATAATATCCTGACAACTGCGAAGTTCTGGGGATATGTCTAAAAATTATTGTTTGGGAAAGCGCTTTCCGAAGACGTCACGTGATATATTCCGTACCCAACACATTTCGAATGTCCTTAAAAACTACTAGTTGCAGAAAAATCTTACAGTGAAATATCTTCGAAAAAGCACACCTCTGCCACTGAAAATGAGTGAGTATAAAAGATATGAACAAAACGGACAAAACCATGAGAGACTTTACAAGAGTGCGGTGACGAACCTAATCCTTAAGGCGATGAGATAGTAGTTTGTCGACTGTGATGTAGTCCAAAGTGTTCTTCGCTCGTATTTCGAAGTTCTTAGCATTCGTACGATACATCGAAGAAATAACAATTATTATGGATTCGATTGCTGTTTTCTTCTATTACGTGTTTGCAAACTGTATTATGACCCGATGAACGTGGGTGACCCTAGCTGTCAAATTATACTCTCATCTAAACAAGGAAAGTTTAAGTCTGAGGCAACGCGAGTCTAAAATGACGTGGAGAGGATATTAGGATTTGCCCTAGGTTATATTCACAAATAATAACTCAACTATCCCAGCCATTACTTATCAGAATATTCTGCGTGCAATTAAATAACCGTACAGACCAAAGGTAATTTGTAACATGAAAGGATGAACGTCAGGTGGGCATTATTAATTGTTCTTGATGGCGAACCTCAAGAACCTGTTGGAAGTAAAACCTCGACCTCGAAATCAGCCTAGAGCGCTACATTGATGAAATTTTTCCCACTTTTGAGACAATGATTTGGAAGAAGTAAAGTAACTTGGCTCCTGAAATGAAATCGCGAAATGCGAACTTTCATGTTTATTCTAAACGGGCATAATCTAACCAAAACAATAGCACCATTTGCGTTGTAAATGGGAAAAATTCTGACAACCAATTATAAACAGCAAAATAGAAGTTCCCTTTTTCTTCCGCACGTCAGTCAACCATCAACTCTATCTCTTATCATCATCGTCATCATCGTTCAGCATTATACAGCAAGGCACACCTCACTGATTGCTGTCTTTCCCCACAGTTACATTTTCCCATGAAAAGAGTGAAAATGCAGAGGGAACAGGACGTGGACCGACAAAAGTGGGAAAACATAAGATTCTACTGTAGCCAACATATGGAACACCTAATTGTTCAAACGCACATGATCGTTCAATCATTCTGATTCGATAGAAAATGACAACACGATCGCCAAAGTTCACGGTTCACTGCCATATCCCACAGCGTCTCCAGCCAGCTACTTGAAAGACCCGTCAGCTAGCCGGCTGAAGACACTGAAGGATATGGCAGTGAACAGTGAACTGCTATCAAGCAAACACTGATTCCTTTATTAATCAAACTCAATTCGCTGGTACTGGTTTTCTATGGTCAACACCCACCGATCGGCCAGCTTATCAACTGACATCATCGGTGCGATGTCATCACAGCTGTGTTGATTCCTGACCAAAGTAGTGGATATGAGGAGTCAACATTTTATAGAGGCTGGAAATCCAACAATTTGGAACATAAAGAAAATTTTACTCATATTACCGTTATGAGCTTATAAGTATATTTTATAAAAACCAAACGATGAAATAGTATCAACATTGCAGGTGCACATATAGCAAAGAGAAAAACTGAAAGGATTTAAGATCCAGTCAACGTGTTGCATGTACCAACTACACATTAAACACAAACTGGCTTTGCCAAGCGTTCACCTTGTTGACCGATAAGCAGCAGGGCCTGTTCAGAAAACAGCCAAAGAAACAAACGCATCAAAAGAGTACCTTAGTCGTGTAACATCAATTTTTTCTACGAACAGAAAAAAAGACGAGTCATTTCAATAACTCGCCAAAGGAAGCACAATATATAAGATCAGCCGTCACTGCGAAGACGGGAATAAGCCCCAAGTACTAACTAATCCCACTATGATTCTTAGTCACTCCGTGCGCCCTTCTTCAAAATGGGTACAATCAGTGACCCATTCCAGGATAATGGAGCGCGCTCCTCATTGCAAATATCATGAAACAAGAAGATAATTGATTTCACCAGAACTTTCCCGTCCTATTGCAACAGAACTGGAGGAAGACCGTCGGGAAAGGCTGCATTTCCCCAGTTCTTGACAGAACCGCGTCAACGGTAACTTACCCCAATATGGTCGATCTGACTCAAAGTACCTGTCGAATTAGAGCGTCATATCACTGTGCGACGAGAACTCTGTCGGAAATTCGTGGTAGATAGGAGTAAGTTATTGTCCACACAAAATTAGAGAAGCCTTCCCCCGTTATCTTTTCGCGGACCACCCACCTAAACAGGCTCCCACTGCACTCAGTTTTCCAACTTGTGCATTGAAATCACCTGCCACCACTATAATGTCAGAGCATTTGCTCTTTCGAACAAGGGTGATGAGGTCCTCACAAAACTCATCTATTTGTGTCAGCGCTGCAGTCTGTTGGGGCGGGGGTATGCCGAGGTGACAGATAAACTGCCCTTAACACAACTATCGTTCCAGGCGCCAACGAATCCCTGCAGTCTCACGGTGCACAAGCGATTGTTGACTGGGATCCAATCTAAAAGGGCCTCTTCAGCCTTCTCACTCAAGACTATTCCTACACCATGCTGACCCACAGCTTGAGCTGATTCGTCTCCTGAAATGCGAAAAAAATATATTGACGAGACGTTTGGCGCAGTTAGCTGAATTACTCTACTCCACTCGAATCCTGAATTCGTGTTTCACTCGCAGCAGACACCAATCGAAAGTGAGTCAGTCCACTGTCAGAGCCAAACACGCCTGTTGGCCGGCTTCCATGAGAAGGTGCACATTGAAGGAATCATGATTCCGAAGCTGATGAAGCTTGCGAAGACGTGAGCTAGCAGACTGGAAATCTCTTATGACACTAGTTGACAATGAGCCGTTGCGAGTACCGGGCGTCTTCTCAGTGGGAGGACTATGGGTAGGCAAGACGGGCAAACACATTGGGTTGGAGACAGAAGAGACAGGTTGAATAAAAGAGAGGGAATTCTGAGCAGTAGCATACTTATCACTACCCACCATGCTCGATCCAGTAGGAAGCATTGTCCTGATTACGCTGCGCGACGATCGATGCAGTACGGCATTACTTGTAGGCGTGTAACTCATGGCGAGTATTGAACGGGTACTACTAGGGAGTCCAGCCGCTAAGCAGAAAAACGATTAGGGTCCTCAACCAAAGCCTTCGGTTCTGACAAAAACCTGATCGCAAGACAGCGCGGTACAATCAAGTGGAAGTCCATCTACTTGGACCTCCCATTCGGTTTTCTCACTTTGCTGCCAACTCAGATTAAAACTCGAACGGAGGGACCAGGAGACTATATCAGTGAGCCGCTACCCACTGACCTTCCGGGTGTGATTAGATCTTCGGCTTGAGGTAAGCCATCCTGCAAGCTCGTTGAGCCATGGAGGCACGCAAGCCGTCACGCCACGTCAAAGTGCAGTCTTGTTGTGACGGGCCGGTGACAGACGCTTAATCCACCTGACCACTGCCGGTCGGCAGTCCGAAGCGTATCATGTCACTAGACCGTTTGAAATATATCAGATTAGGACTGCTTGTTCTGCTCTTACTGGACAACAAAAATGGCAACATGGTGATTGTTCAAAATCCTGTCTCGTTGTTTTGAGATGATGAGTCACTTGTGTTGTTCCAACAAACAGGGGCATAACTATGGGGTACAGCTATATGCCCGAGTCAACAAGTAAATGGTGTCATGAAAAAACTTTACACGACTGTTACCGAGATGCATGAGCAAAAATAAACGTTGACTACCAACATGACATTCTCGGAGGTTATTTACTTGACAGTGTCAAGCGGTTGTGACGATCCCAAAAATCGAGACTCACCTTCCAAAATTCGACGAATCATTCCCATACACTTCTCCTCGACCACTTCCTGTGGAAGTTTCGGAATAATCTCTACCAATGCATCACAAGCAGCCTGAGCAACCACGATCTCCTCCACACAGCAAATTATCTTCTCCAAAATCGGCTGGCGGGAAGGTGGTGGGGAAGAATGAGAACATTCTATTTGAAAGACAGATATGTCGATAAATAACCATTTTTTCAAAACTAAATGGAAATCAAGCGTCATGTTGTCCATTTTATTTAATTTTAGTTTCTATCTTCCATTGCATAAGTGTAACATTGTAATACTGACAACGGCAACTTCTAATATAAATGATAAGACGACAGTTACTTCTTGAACGCTCTTTCAGTAACTCTTCTTGACGATATGAAAACAAATGTCATGTTCAGAAAGGGGGAAGCAGCCAGCTGTGTGCTGTCAACTGAAGAAGTGCTCGGCGGTGGAGACGTCTGGACTTGGTGACGCTGACTGCTAAGCCAGCACTAGTCTGCTATATCACATTTTTGTTGTAGGCATCGTCAATCACCAACTCTGATGCACATAACCTTGAAATCCAGACGGTCATTGAAATATTTGTATGGTAGGAATTTAGTGTTGTGGAGTTACATAGTCCTCAATGATGAAACCTTTGTTTCAATCACAACAATACCGTGCTTCGACGCCTGCGATTCTCCAAGGTCCAAAGACTTATGCAAGATGGTTTCTAAATTGAAGTACGATCAAGCCTGACAGGTCAACAGACAGAGGGCAACAGCCAGATCTGCAGGAGCGAATAATTGCCCCCTAACGGGGCATTCCAGCGAACAAAGATGCAAACAAGCAACTTATTGGTAAAAAGACAATAAGGACGCAATACGGGAGCTAGTCTGTGTTTCCCATGATGGTGAACCAAGTGGCAGTGTACCGAGGAACTACCACCCACCTAAGTTGAGCAGACCCTAGGGTCAAAGGCCGTTACTCTGTCTCGTTCTCCTCACTGCACTGAGTTCATAAAGCAAAGGACTTGAGCGGTCGAATGTTAATTCGTGCATCAGGAGAAAAGCAACCCACCGACGACGAAGTCTTACGTTATAAACCTGAAGAAGCCCTAACGGATGCTTGGGTCATATACCAGTTTTGGGTAAACGCATCACAACATTGTGGACCAGATGGTTGAGTCGAACGCTTCAATTAGGATGTTACAAAGAATCTTATCAACAACCTTTCAATACGTCTCACAAACAAACCAATTGTGATACGTTTATCGATACCAGCATACAGCATACCAACGCGGAACGAGAAGTTCCTTGGCTAATCTCCGAAAGATGTACCAGCTGAACAGCCTAACCGCAAGAAAAACCCCGGAAAATCTATTTGTTAGGAGGGTGATATGATGACCGACTCCAATGAACGATGGAGTGACGTTGTTTCCAATTAAGAAGATGCAGTGCGCTCAGTTCTGTTGTACGGTTGCGAGACATGGAAAATGCGTGTGGGCGATGTTCGTCGGTTGGAGGTTTTCGACAACCGATGTTTACGTAGTATTGCTAGGATTGGATGGAGTGACCGGGTGAGTAATGTGGTTGTCAGGAATCTAGCGTTAGGCGCCCGTTCTGAGAATACCTTATTGCAACGTATGAAACTCAGTGGACTACGCTAGTTGGGTCACGTGTTGCGTATGACGAACACTCGTCTACCATACCGTGCCTTATTTTGTGTTCCTCCTAAAAAATGGAAGAAGCCATGTGGAGGCCAACAGATGACGTGGCAACGTGGAATGAGAAAATGTACAGCGAAGTTAGGTAAAGTAGGTGTCTCACGCCTTCGTGGTTCGGGTCCGAAAGACTTGTCGACTTGCTGGCTGGAGACACTAAAAGATATGGCAGTGAACCGTGAACAGTGGCGATCGCGTTGTCATTTTCAATCGAATCAGAATGATTGAACGATCATGTGCGTTTGTAAGATTAGAGGGTGTTCCATATGTTGGCTACAGCTGCATCTTGTTTTCCCACTTGTGTACGTCCATTGCCTTTTTCCTTCAATATTCGCTTTTTACAAAAAATGTCACCTTGGGGAAAAGGCAGCGATCAGTCAGGCTTGCTTTGCTGCTTAAGGTTGATGAATAAGATGCACTTATGATTCGGAGCATGCAACATTTGAAGAATCCAGGCGTAGAATAACACGTTTTGGTGTATAACGAGACTTACGAGCAAACAAGCAGCCTGTTCTTTGCCACCTACTAAATCCGCAAAACCTTTTAACTTCTGTGCAATTGCCAACAATACTTCGTCATCACCAGCATCGATTGCGTTCGAAACAAGATCTGAAGAGAGAGAGATTTCATTGAAAAAGTAACATAATAATTAAAAACCAAACTTAATCATTATAATGTGAAAACAAGTACAATCTCTTAGATTCATGATACACAAGCCAGCCATGGTTTTCAACTATATTCGCGAAGAAATAAACATTAAAAAGAAGTCCGTCGAAGTGGAACTGTACTCTGATGTGGTGTCATAGCTCCCGCATCTTCATAATCCAGCTTTAGAAAGTAGTTTATCTAAAGCCGAAGATGTTCTCGTGTCTGGAGAGTCAATGAGTAGAGAACCGACAAAGTAATTTATTGGCCTTCGTCCTCCAGGCTGGGTACAATTCAGTCGGGAAAAAATGAGTGAAAGAATAATTAATCCAAACAGATGGGCTTCCACTCAGTCAATCCCTGCTGCATTGCGGAGAGATTCTTGCTAAAACGAAAAGCTTTGGTTGAGAACTAATCGTCCTCCTGATTAGCGGATGAGTTCCCTGGAAATGCCCTACTTCAGCTACCACGAATTTTACGCCAAGAAATAATTCCATACCATATTGGCCATCGCTCTGGATAACCAAGACGGTCCTGCCCATCGAACCGAGCCGGGTGGGTAGTGATAACTAGGATTCTGTTCAGAGTTCTCGTGCCTTGCGGGTCAGACACTTCAGTCAAAGGACTGGTTAGGGCTCCCAAAGAAAAACCCTTTCGGTTACGTGGGCGGACGGGAAGCATCATTTCTTGACACCTCGGGTATCCTTTTATAAAGATTTCTATTAACCCTCGTTCCTCAGAGAACTGCACCGCACCATATGTCGCACCTCAGTGTAGATCGGTAGACTCATCTGATAGCAGTAGCAATGGAAGGACAGGAAATGGGTTGAACACACTGCTAAAACCCAAGTTTTCACTTCGCCTGGTTGTCTTTAATGTTCGCACACTAAACCAGATAAGGCCAAATGCTTCAGCATAGCCGGGAACGAGTGTCCCAGGTTCCAAGTCCGCTACTTGCCCTGAGGGCCTCTCGAAATCCTTGCTTTTAAATAGCCTCTGCTAATCAAGTTCTGTGCACTGCCTTCTCGTGGTGGAAACGTTCTGCGTTAGACTGAAAGATTACGTAGAAGTCCACGGAAGCAGACCGAATAATTGTTCCTAGCTTGCCATATATGTGCACTCGCTCACTGACCACAGCTGTTCTGAGGCAAAAAAACGAGTTATACCGAGACGCATTCCAGTTGATCAGAAGAATGTACTAAAAGTAAGTTGCGGCGGATGTCGGCAATTGCAACCTCCAAGATGATACTCGGCAGAGACTGAAAGACAAAACAAAGCTGACGTTTTCCGCTTACATCGAAAAGGCCGATAACCATGGACGTCTCATCCAACACCGAATGCTTGAACTATCATTCAAACGGTCAGGAAAAACCTGTAAGTCGCTTTATATCGCATTCAGGTTTATTAACTCCGAAGTTAACAATTCTTCGCCATCGTTGAAAAAGGATAGAAACAAACCGTGTGGTTTATATGCTTTACGCTATACAGGAAAACCTGTCCCACGACCGCTATTTACCCACAATATTTCACTTGCAGGCAAGGGGAAACATCCTTGATGCCCGTATTGAGGGAATGATAGCCGATTGGGCTTTTGTGCCTGAGTCAGGGAAAAGCGCATTGGTTATATGTTGGCTGTTGCGGCGTTCTTTCGCCATGCTTGTACATTTACTACCTTCCCATTTTGTACATAGAGTTCTGTTGCAGCACATATGAAAAAGACAGCGCTTGATGAATTCGCCCTGATGTTTAACACCGTACGATGATAGTAGCGATTGTCATCAATGTGGTTGGTTTTCATAGACTGACCACATTTATCTCAGTTCAGTTTGCACAAACCCCACCCACTCTGCTCTCGTTTTGGGTGCCACCTCGGGCCATCATCAAACCAAAAAAGAACGAGGAATGGTGAAAGATCGAAGTTGAGCAACTACACATAAGATGAAAGGTTTCGAATGTAAGAACGCCAATGATTACGACACTGAACCATATCACCTACTGCCCACAACCATCGCTTGGGAGGATCTCGTGGACCCCAACCCAACAGTGAAACTGCATCTACGCCAGCCAGTCCAGTGGTTGAATTTTCTCCTATGTCTTCAAACCATCACTTACTTCGAAGAACAGGGTATATTAGGACAACCGTTCTTTGGTTATATGCAAAATATGTTCCAACCAATTAACTTGTTCTAATTTATCGACAGTTCTAAGGATTGGAAGCGTCACAACGAGACTACACCTTGATGTGGTGTGACGGCTTGCGTGCCTCCATGATCCAACGAGCTATACAGGATGGCTTATCTCAAGCCGAAAATC
>LUCM01004134.1:0-10126 GCA_008360955.1 Fasciolopsis buskii
AATCTTTTTGTTGTCTCACGTGACTCATCCAAGAGTACACAAAAACCCAGTGTTCGAGCTGCTCTGGCCCCTGCTGCTGGTGACCTTTGTTTCCTTCCATCATCTGCTACGGTGCAACGTGATGCAACTGATCCGTGGCCATTGTTGATGACTAATCCGCAAACAATGCTGCATCTAGTTGCACTTTAGTTGCCCCCACGATAATTGGCGAATTCACAGCAAAGGATACTGGTACATCTACCAGGGGCAGAAGGCGGCCTTCGAACACATCATTCTCACAGAGCCGAAGTTAGATGCCAACGCCTCTGTTTCGGGTGAAATGCAGCGCCTCGCCGACTGTGGTTATATTCACACTGGGTAATCCATCAACATATTCGTTCAAGGCGATTCTGTCGTGCAAAACAACGAAGATCACTGACCTACCATTGGCCATCTTGCTCATATGTGCGGTTCGGTAAGCAGCAGCTTGAGTTTGCTGATTCAAGTTTCGCCGGTTTTGTTCGCTTTCCTCAAATAAATGGAAACACGATTGGCCAATTTGGTAGTGCCAGTCGGAGGATTCACACACCATACCTGGCAGGCTTTTAAAGCTGGTCGAGTTGTCTGTATGACAATTTTGTGGATGGTGACTTGACTGAAACTTTATCACATCTGAGTCCCGAGGACAAACCAAAGTTCGTGCATGGTTTGCGAATATCTGTTCGTTTGGAGAAATTTGGAGTTTGCGATTCTTCATGTCTCAGATCCCGAGACACAAGTGCACGGTAGCTGACGTAGTCAAAATTGTTGAGGAAGTGGTCCAGTTTCTTTAGAACGTACCCGTGGACACTCGGTCATGAAGCATGAAATCAGTATAACCCTTCTGTTCCGAGGCTAGCCAGTTGGAAGTGCTCTCGTGTACGAATAAAGGCATGTGCGCTTGTTATTCCTGCTAAGTGAGCCGAAGACCAGTAGACGTATCAGTCAACATCAACACTTGTGTGATCAGAGTCAAGATGGCGACGTACAATCAACCAGCTACACAACTGCCTAGGCATGTCTCAGGTTGAGAGATGTGCGATCTTATCCTCGGGTGCAAAATGTAATAACGCCAAAGATTTAATGGGAGGGAGTAAACAAAGTTCAATTTCAGAAGGGGTTGAATGTTGTCACTTGACGCCTTCAAAGTGCTACGGGAAACAAATAGAAAAACATGCTTATTGGCAAAACGAATTACGGAGTTAAAATAGCGTTGGTGGACCTCGAATTTTTCTCGATGGTTAAGTTGCCGTTCATCAAGACTGATACTCGTGTTCCCGTATTTCCAGCAGAATTCGTTTGCGTTCTTCAATATGTAGATATTTTTGGGTTCTAAACGTGAACGCAGCATTTCGTACATTCAGCAAACGCTATGGATTAATTTTTCCCTTCTTCTCTTATCATTCCATCTGAAACTACATTGCGTAGGTCGCCTCATTTGGCAGAGTCATGTCATTCGAACACCAGGAGTGAAAGCTTACTAGGATGACCAGTTATCGCATTTCCCTCCTTCAGATCGTTCAGCATAGTGGTATCGAATCAAATGTTTCGAGTGTCTTACGTGACTATTTTTACTGTCGTACTCAATTTACATCCGGAAAAACTAGTCACCCGTCTTTCCAGTTACTTCAGGCGTTTCGAAGGGGCCATTTTACCTCTGTTTTCCCTCCCTTTACGTTAACAAGCTCAACATTTCCCCCAATTGCATTGGTTGCAAATATGTCGATCATGTTTTTGACCGTCCTTACAATGTTGATAGCGGTCCTAATCATCTACGAGATAGTTTGAATGAACTCAACTACTGACTTTCCTCTTATTCCCCATCACTGATTATTCCTCAATCTATTGATGCCATCTTCAGTGTTTAGCTTGGTTTCCGGTACTTATCTATCTTCAGTAAGTTCCATCTCTAGCAATTAACAATGAATACAATCGAAAAGATCTTTCTGTTTGTAACTTAGGAATGGACAAAGCATGTTGAATCTCTGTTCCCACTTTCTGGTTCTTCTGCTCCCCAATGTTCTTTCTTAGCTTGAAAAAAGATCTTATTTTCATCCTCAAATATCTAAAACTGGTTGCACATTGTAGGGGAACTAGCAATGATAGCTTTGTTGATTTTATTCTTCAAAAAATTTAGATTTACATTTTCAGGCAATTAACCGCCCATCACGAACCACTGTCTTCATTCGTCGTTGCATAAGCGTTTTTCTCATTCCGAAACTCGTTCAGCAGCGCCAAAGCGTCAACCAGTGACGACCAGAAGTGTGATTAGCTCAGTCAGAGGACGAATGTCTGCATTCAACAAACCGCACTGCAGTTTACAATACTCTCCAGCAGCGGCAGATGGGATGTTAATTTATACAATTAAATTCAGCAGACAGTCATGTATTTGTACTCGAAATCTTTATTCGTCTACATAGTCGTCACCTACTACGCTTTAAGAAGTCGGTGATGAGGGGTAGCAATCAAAGTCGGTGAGTTGCAGGACCAGGTTAATGGTTTCCAGAGCTAGAGCACGTTTCAACGTATTCGACACCCGACAGGAAACACTTCATGATATTCGAGGTTATGTTGCAGAGCGCTGCCTGAGACGACGATGTTCACTGAACAAGGCAAAAACCCAGGAATCAAAATCGCAACACGACGGTTGGAGATAAACGCGTCGGGCTTGGCGAATCGAAGGGTGCAAACCTGAGCTGCTGTTGCGATTAGCCACTCGAAAGCATTGTACGGAATCAAGGGGCAGGCAGGTCAAACTTGATTTGTGTTCTGCCTATCAGGAAGTTTTATAAAGTATTTTGGTCAAAAAGGTACCCAGGAGTTAATCAATACTGTGTTCGCATTGAACATGTCACGTCAACTGATGACGAAATGATTAAACTCTAAATATCGGGTTTAGCATCCACCAGGCTTCGAAAACTACCAACATGGGCCTCAAAACATCGATGTTCAAGACCAAGGATAAGCTTGAGTATCCTTAGCAGGAATCTGAGGAATGACCACAAGTGACGGTTGATAGGGAAATTTAGGGGAACAGAAAATGCTGCGGACACCGACAATAACTACAGTCTTTCCTGAGTGATTAGTAGTACTGGTCCACGGGAACCGAGTGTAAATGAGATGATCAAGGAATAAGGGGGCTTAGTGATTCACTCTCTGGAGCGTCGTCAGAAGTGTTGCGCAAAGTACTTTCATCAGCACTATACCACAGTGAACCTTCCTTCCACTAATGTCTGCAAGTGAAACAATGCAACAGAAAATGAATCCTTCAGGAAATTAAGCTTTTTGAGATCACATGGGCTGCATCATCCTTTTTAGGTCTGGTCCCGAAGTGGAAATATCAGAGTTGACAGAACTCCTGCAGCCAGTCTGGAGAAAGGAGAAAACACCTACGGACTGATGTCAATCAACGATTGTACCGATGACGGAGCTTCGCAAAAATCACAGAGGAATTAGTTTGGTAATTACTGCATCTGAAATGCTCGGGGGCATTATTCTTTGCCGATTATCTAGGACCTGTGAAATATGTGCGCAGGAGAATCAAGCTGGCTTTCGACCACTGATAGCGCATCGACTAAGTCTTATCTATGGAGAAGCGGTTAGAAAACGGGTACATCACCCGTGAGTTCACAATCCCCGGCTTTCTTGATCTAAAAGTGGCATTCGGCTTAGTCGACTGCGTACTTCTCTGACGCTGGTACTCACTAAAGGATGTGCCGGAAAAATTCGTTTACCTTTCCCAATCGTTATACGTAAACAGCCACAGCGGATTCCTTGCTTAGGGTGATCTTCCACCCAAGTTTATCACGGGAAATGATTTTCATCAAGGTTGTCCCCTTCAGACCTGTCATTACGACTTTGTAATTGAGATGACTGTGATTATGCTCAAATCCCATGTAAAAATAGTGGTACTCATATTTGCGCGGATAAGAAATTGCCTGAATTAGAACATACAGAGGATGTTGTGCTTCTGAGTGAAGACTCAAGTCAGTTGCAAATGTTTCTCGGCTGATCAAGATGACAGTCTAACTATGTTTCGGATGCGTTTGGCACCTTCCACGTGTAAAATGCTCTTGCAGAATTGGACTGGACCTTGTTTTCGGAGAGGAGGAGTCGGGTGAAGTAGATAATTCTTGTTATTTTGGTAGTTGTATCTCGCCAGGTGTCTCCGCATTTACAGAAGGCTCGATTAGCGTTTACTAACTTGGTACGTCTGTGCTACCGGCGTGGTATCCGCTTATCCGTCAAAGATTGAGTTTGCATTGTAACATTAAGATTGGAACAACTATACGGTTTACTAACACGGTTGTTCCCAAGATTGTCGGTGTCCGAACACAGTTGTCTTCACAATGTTGGTAGAATATGAAAAGGGAATTTCCTTACTAGCTCAGGTATAATACATAAGGTACTTCATTCACAAAGCGCAGTCGATCGGATAGTCACTAAATTTTGAATGCTTAAGGTGGTCGGGACACGCATTTCGCACGCCTACAGATCAACCCTTTTCGGTATACTCTGTTCTCCGATAGTTGGCGAAAGGATATGAAACCGTGACCAGCGAACTGTCCCGAGCAGACCGAGTTTAAGTATTGAGTGAGGCTCCGTGAGATCTTGCAAGTCGATGAGTGGCCTTAGACAATATGGCTAAGTGTTGCAATCAGTGGTGCTCATGCATTCCAAATGTTTCGCATTTCTTGTACTTCTGACGTACAATGTCACGATTTTTCTTCCTTTATTATTCGCCGCTGCGGGGTGTCGAACAAAAGCCGGAGCATGTTTGTACAAATCTGTTCATTTTATAAACCACTCTCAGTTGAACGCAGCTAGATAAACTTTCATACTGGGCGATATTTAATTACTCATGTTTTGCAATGCTTTCGACTCTTTGTATTTTTGAAAAATTGATATTTTGATGCTTTCCGTACAGATGGTATTTAGTTTGCATAAGATTTACTATTTGCTGAATGCGGAGTTTTATGTTGCATGTATTACGGACCGTCGCCTATGTTAAAATTGCTTTAAGTCTCCTGTTTCTCTTGTTCGTATCCGTCTCTTTGTTTATGCTGTTAATGCTCTCCATTTGGGTTTTTGTTTTTTAAATGTAGTCTTGGAATTTGATGCGAATGCCGTTTCTGTTTACTGTTGTTCTGCACAATTAAATTTATTGCAACTATTTCCTAATTTACTATTTATTTCATCGGCTTAGAAGTCCCCCGCTAATCGTAGTAATCGTCGAAAATGTTATTTTCAGTAAATGTGCTCTTGGGAAACCGAAGTTCGACGGGTCCACGATTGGGAAACAGTCACCAGCAACTGGCCGTCAAGTCTTTCGGAACGTTAGAGATGGACAGTCCAATGAAATGGAGCCAAACAGCACTTTGCCAACGTCATCCGCACCCAAAGTTCTTACACTTACAGATTCAGTATCAGCAGCTCCAATCACTGAGCAGAAGGCTTCCCAAAAAAACGCAGATTTCGTGCGACGTGTCCTGCTGGAATCGGAAACGGTTCTGGCTGACGAACAAAGTTTTTTTGTTGCCAGGCTGTCCTCTCCAAGTCCGGAAATGTATAAGGACCCAAATAATTTGCTCTTGAATAAAGAAAATTTATTGTCCTCACCGGCAGATGATGAATCTTGCGAATCTTCACGTCTGCCCATGTCCTGTAGCGCATCAAAACAGTCATCTTGCGCGATGAATCCGAATGATACTTTCGTCGGGTGCCACCGTTCTGAATTTCTGCCTCGGAAAAAGGTTCCTGACACCTATCGATGCTCTTCTAGTGTCTTGGATGCAGTTGCTGAAATGTCCTCCATTGGAGAAAACAGTGACAGCTGTCCTTTAAAAAATGACCAAGATAACCCGTGTCCTCGAGAAATCATGTCTTCGGCTTCTGATGGAAGAAGAAATGAACTACGCATTGATAACCAGGCATCTGCTTCTGATCAGAAAGATGATTCGGCTACAAGCAGTCTTTGTCAAAGGCGTACTCATACAAGTTTAGACGATCAAAGTCAAAATCAGGAGTTTAATGGGAAGCTACTGACTGGCTCAGCAGCAGAAGCCAAAACTAATTGTGCGCTGAAAATGACAAGAGATATTAGTATTTTATCCGACGGTGTACCGCGAGATGATCAAGATTCTATACCTCCTTATCAAACCTACTCATCGCACGAAACTTGTGACATATCTCTTAATCGAAAGATCTTAGGTAAACCGGTAAACCTTTCGACGAAAAAGGTCGTGTCGGCCGACTGTAGTGACCCTTTGAGTCGCAATTCCCCCATGCGGGAAACTATTTGGAAAAATGAAACGCAAGGTTCTATTCCTGACCACAATTCCCCTTCCAGAAGTGTATGTCAAGTCCACTCAGAAATGGTCAAGAATTCTAGAAAACGAAAGGCTCCGGAAAAACAGTGGGTTTTTTCCAACGTCGCTCTAAGGCAGATAAGATCTAAACTTCGGTCGGCTATCTATTCTTCTCGGTTAGAAAAGTTTGGTTGTGTGCTCCGCACGGATCCGCTCGATGATATAAGGGCTCTGTTGTTGTCAATGTCTTCAAGTCAGCAGTCAAATTCTGACAATAACGATTGTACTTCCCGTTTGAGAACATTAACCGGAGTGCTTCTGGTCCCTCCCCGAATAAACCCCACCAAACAAGACCATACCCACGTTTCGCCCCAGGTGCAATCTATTTCCGAATCCCGAACCGGCTCCATGTTAACCTCACCAATGCAGTGTGGACACCTAAGTGTTGCAGTGCAATGTTCAGCAGCATGCGAAAGGTCGACTACCGTTTGCAATGCGGAATGCCAGTCTTCATCTCACTTTGAGGCATTGTCCTGGCAGTCCAAGTTTTCCTCTAGCGATGCGATCATGGCTGTTCGCAGGTTATCTGATCGTCTATCAAACGAACGAAGAACGTAAGTTGTATCTATTTCTTGTTTACAAGAAGCCTAATTCATTTAGTCGGAATTTAGTTCTGTTAGGTTATCCAAAGTTTAGTGAGCTTCTTTATGTCCTACTTTGTCACAGGAATGTTTCCCTCTTTCCCGATCAATCTTTTTTGATACATGATTAATTTGGACTGCCGCTTTACTAAATAGTCAGGTGAAATGCACATTCAGCGCGTGCAGATTATTTCTATTCCTGCGAAGACTAACTCACCAATTTGTGAAGTCACTTAATGCAGTTTTCCTCCGATCACTCAATGGAACCTGAGCTAGAGAGGTGTTCGTACGCAAAATAGTCAGTTAACTAATGCAAATGGAATAATTGTTTTGTGCCGAAAATGAACTGCGCCATTCAAAAATTTAACTTCTTTGATCAGAACTGTTTGAGAGTTCTTAACTCATCAATCCCCTAGGGCTTTTGGATAAAGAAATTCTGAGTAAAAGTCGTGGAAATGGGGTACGATAGTTTTCACCCAAGGCCCCGCGGAATCCGTTCCCTGTCATCATTTCGTCCAGTAATGAGCGGCTCAATGGCGGCAATTTCAGTGAACATTTTTTCGCAAATAGAAAATCCTTAAAGGTAGGCTTTTAATTGGTACAGAAGCTTCCGCGGAAGTGTGCTAATTTACGAGATCTACTGATGCCACATTTTCAGCTTACAGTCCCGGGTTTGGGGTAACATACTTTGTTTCCTGTGCTCTGTTTTCACGGTTGAATTGAACATTCACAGAACAGTGTGGATTTAACTAAAATTTACTTCTGCGTTCGTCGTTAGAAATACCATGCAACTTTGAAGGCTGCTTTTCAAATCTTTTAGAGCCAAGCGTATTTGGTACTAGCTAATACAAATTACTGCATACCAATTCAGCGAAGCATATCCAGTGGTCTCTTTTGGTTATATTTGTTACTTCAGTTGACGTCCGTTTGCCTGTAAGAGGTTGAAGTTTGCATGAGGTTCTTGATGGCAGCTTAGAAACTTGCCGTTAGAACGCCTACAATATTTAACCCCGTATCTGTTTACAGATTAACTGTCACCAGAACCATGACAAAAAAGATAACAGCGATGGCAAAAGCGAAAAGAAACAGAAGCGCCGTGCTGAGCTCAGCACACATGCCAGTTCTTCCAATCCCTTACTCCATGTTATCAATTATCCATAGGAATCTGTGGCTCCCCTGTGCGCATGGTGCTATTATCCGGTTGCCCAAATTGAAGGTTGATTTAGGAAATCCTGCCGCGAGCCTTTGACCAAACGATCTAACTCTCAAGACAATAGGACGATTTGAGGGTCACTTGGCCCACTGGGGACCAGTGACTGATTACTCAATTCCAACTCCTTTCGGATGGAGCTAGACATCGTGGATCCCCAGTACACCTTCCTTCCACAGGTGCTAGTGAACACACAGCCATATGCTTCATACGTCACCTGAGTTTGGTTTGGAATCGGTGCTTAGTCATCTCTTAAACTGATTATCAGTGAACGCGGTGAAAGGCGCTGGCCATTCTCCTTTGTCTTCGAGCATTTGTGGGGGGGGGAGAGCCATTGTATAAGACTTCCTCAGCCCAGGTATTCTGAAGCGCAATCCGTGAACCACCTAAGACGATGTTCAGCTACTATCCCTCGATCATATTAAGACACAAATGAAACCATCATCATACCTCTTTCCTTCCATTGGCATATTTTTCCTTCAAATTTTCATTGACTTTCGGCTTATGGCTTTTTTTTCGTTCAAAAATAACCCTATGCAGCCTCCTCAAAAGTTCGGTTGACGCTGAGTTGGCTTCAGGTGACAAGTGTAAAGGAAACGCATCCCGATGTTGGAAGTCACTGGTCAATACTGTGTCAAACTTTCAAAGTGATTCGGAAAATCTCGAAAACAATCGATCTCATTTACTGCTTACACTGGATTCTTTGCACTTATATCCGGTTCATTCCATACAAGGAGTACGCCGTTACCTTGGTGCTATTTTCCTTCTTCATTCACACGGCGACTTCGTTGGAGCAGTGGATTTATGTGCTAAAGTCTCCGTGCAGCTGGAAAATATTAACCGACGGTTAAAACGAGTTGAAACTAAGCTGATCAAACATTGTTCGCGGCGCCAGCGAACCACGCCGGGCTCTTCTGAAAGTGCATCAAACATTGATTTGTCGAGTCCCATTTCTCGAGCAAAACGAGATGCTGGTTGGATCCATTTCTGGTATTACGTCTTAGTACGGATTCGATCAGTTGTTCATTGGCATGAATTCCAGTTTCGGATGGTTTCAGATCCACCATTATTTTTCAAAGTAAGATGTTTGAGTTGTCCCATGTTCATTTTGTTCTTGCGCGTGGCACTGAATATCGAAAGCGAAGCGCTTAATAACGCGATATTAAACCTCAATTAGTGCGTAACTCATTTCTGATAGCTTTTTAGGGTTCGCTGCATCATACTCATGTGGGTGTAATAATACGAATGCAATTTTTCATCACTAGTAATACTGCCACCATTATCCAAGGCCGCCCCACAGTGTCCGCAGACTTAAGAACTGGATTAGGAATTGTTCTACTCTTTTTGGCCAAGTATGGTACAGTTGTTTCTCCGTTTTCCCCCGCTGTTTCCAGCTTCACTGTTCGGCATATTTAGAACTGTTATGGTGTCGGGAATCTACTTATATTTTCCGCATCCAAAAGTTGATCGCACAAGCAGAAAACAAACCAACGCCTTTCCGCTTACTGGAAAGATGCGCAAACTGTTGTCTTCCTGGTCACGACATTTACCAGGTTAGCGCAAGTTCGCCGTATCTGTCTTGGATTGACGCATTTGCGACTGGATTCCAATAAACGCATGTGAATTTTCAGCTGTTTATAAAACCCGGTTCATTTAAGTACCTTAAATAATCCCGAAAGCTCATTGTCGTTTTGTGCACGTCAATCTCGTAGTAGGTAGACGCCGTATTATGCGCCGTTGGCCTGAAATACCTATTAGGTAAGATTTGCTTTGTGGCTTTAACGTACATCCTGATTTTCGGGAAAATCCATCGCTAAGGGCCAGTTCCGTTTTCAGAATGAATAGACTTGTATCAACATGCTCCGGCTTTTGTTCGACACCCCGCAGCGGCGAATAATAAAGGAAGAAAAATCGTGACATTGTACGTCAGAAGTACAAGAAATGCGAAA
>LUCM01004137.1:8701-39866 GCA_008360955.1 Fasciolopsis buskii
CGATCCGCTGAGTCCAACACACCATTCACGTCAAGAAGGAGTACGATCAAAGGGCGGCGGTCTGTGGCGCGTTTCTAATAACTGGCAAAGTGTGAATATCTGGTCGATGCATCCTCAACCTGGACGAAATTCGGCCTCGTGTTTGCGGACGTGGCTATGGCAAACTGGCGTCAAACAGTGCAGCATTACAGAAGTTAGAACTTTGGTAACTATTAGAATTAAACTAATTCCACGATGATTGCTACGGTCATTCCGTGTGCCCTTCAAAAAGATGGGTACAATCAGTGACTTAACCCACGATATCCTTCCCCGTTCCAAATATCACACGTATGATAACTTCCGTATTCTCTACTTTAGGTCATCGAGTGTCCACCAGGATCTATGGTTCCTCTGTATTTGCGATGGCAACCAGGTGTCCAGGCTAAATGAAGGACTGACTTAGGAGACTCTGCTTTGAGCGCTTGATCAAATGGTCTAACTCATACTGAGGACCGGCGACTGACTACTCAGTTTATGCGCCCTGCGGATGAGAATTAAACATCCTCATTGTCGAATACAACCTTCCGCTATAGGCTGTAGTGAACCTACAGATGTCTACCTTGTAGACCACCTGTGGTTAGTTTAGAATCAAATTTTGGCCATCACTTTTAGAATGATTACCAAAGGTCAGTCAACCCGGTTTGGAGTACCGGTCATTCGTCTTCGTCCAAGCATTTAAATGAGAACACCGCGTCAAGGGGACAGTGGTGAGGTCTTTCTCGGCAAAAATTACGGGAGACGTATGCTCATTTGAAAGCACCTAGGGTGACACTCAGGGCAATCAGCTGATTCGTGATACCCACATTTGACTATGCAGAGACATTTGGAAACCCTGGAAGAAACAGTGCTGCGGCTAGAAAATGGTTTGGTCTAGGAGCATGAAAAAGCCATTGTCGGCTTTGGCGTTGATTGTTGCTCCTCACCTTTCTGGAAGAAGCCCGAAAGATGACGATTGTCTTCAAAGAGAGACGTTGAGTGCGTGATTTATATTCGAAACAATGCGAATCTCACAAAGCTTTCTCGATTGCTGTCTCACAAAACCAACCGTAAAACTAAGGGGAAGTGTATCAAAGTTTGCAAAGTAAAGAATGTTCCGCAACGTCTTTCACGTTGATTTTCATCTTTATATACTTGACAAGATAGCACCGTGTCTGTTGAAGACGGAGAAAATCCCTAGATTTGTTTTAGATGCGAAAAATACCTCCCAGAAATTCACACTATAGACATTCGGTGGGATTAATTAAACCTTTGCCCTATCAGTAAGGTCTATCTGACAAAGACTGAAGCGTTTAAGTTGTCCTATCAAAACGTTCGTATCACGTGAAATACTGTCCTTAATTCACATGCGGGTTCGTAAATGATTGGTTTTCTGAACAATCTTCGTGATTTACTGTATTATGCCGTTTCCTAAAATTAACAAATATAACGTAGCTGAAATGTTTTCGCAACTAACTGTGTTCACCTCTCTCAAGATATCTCTGAGTTTCAGAAATCATATGTCAGTCAAAGAAGGATCAACCGAAGTAATGCTACAGACATTCAGTTGGCAATTCATTTATTGGCCTAAAATAAACCAGTTTTGTTCCACTCCTAATTTTTATGTCATTTCTTCTTTAAGCAACAACTACAGAAGTGACAGCGGGATAGAACTCAGAATAAATCATTCTGTCACGAATTGCAGTTTTACCTGCGCGTTTTGTTGCCCAGATGTGGGAATAGAATGCTACTGTCAACTCCTAATTGAAGAACAGTGCCTAGATAGGAAGCCAATCTCTTGGCAAAGGATTGTTTTCGAATGTCTCTTGAAGGTTGGCACATTTGTTGTGCACACACAGCACTAGACTTCGTTGGTGTCCTCGGATCTCCAAGGCAGATAGTGACTGAAAGGTGCATTGAAGCGCCCAAAACACCACATGATGAAAGGATGCAAGAACTCTTAGCAGTAAACCGTCAGGTTTCGATCTGGGTTTGGGTCCTGTTAAAAAATGCTCTCACTGACTAAATGAAGATAGGTAAACATCAAATGAATTAACACACAGCGGAACTTGTATTTCTTGAAGACATTAACTACTGACGCTTGACACCGATATTGTGGGACAACTTGATAAGATTTAAACCAAGTGAACTCAGAGGGGAACTTTTGACAAGTTTGCCCTGGATGCCAGTCAGGATACCGGTTAGTTTAACTGACGTTGCTTACATGCACATATGTGTGTATATATATAGTTTCGTAGCAAATAAATAGAGTGAATGGTGGGAAAATTCACCTTGAAATAATAGAAAATAGCATTAGAAAATCCAAAAAACAAGCAGCGTCTTTCTGAAACATCCTTGCGGCAGTTCTCAGCCCGCAGTTTTCCCACTTTCTGTTAGTTTTAGCTTGTCGTTAAATAGCAATCATTATTCTTTAGCATATGCGTCAATACATATAACTGATGACTGAGGTCAACCCTTGAACTGGAAAACGAAATGCATGATATATTACTCTTTAAAAATTTTCCTGCATCTGAGTTAAGCCACTACCGCACATTGGACACACGATGACAAGTGTTGTTATTGCTTATATACGTTAAAGACTTTGTTATTGCTTTGAAGCAGTTTTAAGTAAAACCCAGGGAATCACCGATAAGTTCTTTTTGTGATTATGAGTTAGTATGCGGACAGTTGCGGCTGTTTCCCCTGAGGGAAATCAAGATGCGTTAGGCTGAACGATTTGTTTTTAACTAGATATTTTAATTCGCCAATCAATTTAAATGACCTGAAAAGTTCTACTATCAATTTATTTTTAGTGCTGTAGAAGGATTACACGTATTCTCAGTAACTCCCTCAACTACTTCAGCCATCGTCGACAATGTCAGTGACAACGGACTCACATGTAAACCTCGATAACCTACAAAAAGACTGAAAACGATGAATATTTCATTCTCATCTTCACATCCACAGACTGAAGCAAGATCTAATCTAGTTTCCTATTTTATGACCACAGAACAATGGCCTTTGTTTCAGTCACTGACCAGAAACAGTAAGGATAATTATGGAGCTCATTGAAATCATCCTACTGAATCATAACATAAATGGATGCAAATGAAGACCGCTGTTAATCTTCCCAGGACACTTTGTTTAATTGGTGGAAAGCAAATGGTAACCATTTGGAGAAACTCACACATAATTTAGTGGCATTTATTAACAGTCCAACCAAATTAAGTCGCAGTCATTTGGCTCATTCCGATCAGTGTGAAAGGTTGGGAGACGTTAATGAATCTTCATGTACTTGTCAAATTGTTCCTACCTAGCAGAGTAATTAATAACAATTTAAGTTCCTTAAGTTACGAATGTTTTTCCCATGAATTAACTAACTTGCATTTCGCTTACTGCTAACAAAATGAAAATAAAACAACAAAGTGTTTTCTACTACGGTTAAATGTCCTCTACATCCAGATCTTGTGTTGTTGTTACTTATTTGAGCCCTATATTGGCCACACCGTAGCATTGGTAATAAATATCGCTACGTAATCTGCAAAAGCTCATGAAAGTAATGGTAGGTGATGAGTGAAACGAAGCTTCCTACGGTTCCCAAAACAAAAAAACAATCGAGTTTCGTGTTTAGCTGACTTTGAAGCACCAGTGAAAAATCCGAAGGTTGTGTGCAATGCAGTCCTTTATTAACACCAAGAACCAAGATGTAACTAGGCGTTTGTTTGAAGTCCCCATTCTCACTTCATCAGTACTGATGCTTTGTATTGGCCAAATAAATTCTATAAATGTGTATAATCGTTTAGTCAATCGATTAGTCAGTTATGCAGTTAGTGCTTGCCGATAGCCGGCAGAAGAAAGGGACGACGATAGGTGCCACATTTATTGTTTGTCATGGACATTTTTATCGATGGCAAAGTGGTGCTTATTTGATATACAGTGTTCCAGGAACAAAATCAACTTATTTAGTATGCACAGTCCAGACTCATGTTGATGTCCCGTATCTGACGTCTTCGGAAGTTTCTGTCCACACTGTAGATGGTGGTGAATGACATCATGTCGGAATAAAACCCACAGGAAAAACACTGATAAAACCCGAAAATTCTTTCGGCTTTCTTCACGTCTGGATGTGTAACACTTCTTGCCATTTAATTGTTCCCAAAGGGTGAAACGGTTCGCTAGTAATGAAGATTTTGAAATGAAGACGAAAAGTTCAAAGCCTCCTGGAAATTTACCACTAGGTTAGCCTACCTAAAATCTGTCGAGACCAGTTCTGGTGCTCTTGTCAGTTTTCTCATATAAATTTGATTTGGTTTTCTAGAAATAATATGATTAGAAGCATGTTTAACCTCACGTTTATTCGTGAAAAGAATTTCGTTTACCTTTTTGAAGCGGTGGCTTTCCATGTGTAGATACTCAATGTTAGAATATGACTACAGGAATCATACTATGCCAGAAAACGTGTGCAACTACGAAAGCTAACAGGGGATTGCTCCGATTGTTATCCTGTTTGCACTAATCTTGTTCATGTAAAGTATTTTCTGAAATTTTGTGAGTGGACTAGTTTATTGATTTATTCTGCCAGCACATCCATCATGCAGTTCAATATGTCTCGGAAATTTATTCACAGGATATTTGTAATATTGAGGTAAAACTGGGGTTGTTGGCTTTATTTCTTAACGTTTATATTCATACTAAAATATCACCGGGTTGTGAAAAATTATTGACTCTTGATGATTGTTTAATCGGATGTGTTTGGGATAGAATTTACTTTTTTGGTGTTGCTGACAGTGTAACTCATGAAGTTATTAAATTCGGTTAACTGATGCTCAGTATTCTGTTCCGTAATAAGACTGGACGATGCATTTGATCCTACCTATAATGCGGGGTTATTTCTGAGCGATGGCAGTCGAGAGAAATTCACAAAACGCTTTTGACAACAAACAGATGAGCTGGAAGTCAGAAATTCCCACCTTTCAGTACCCCTGGATTTCGATAACAAAATGCCTTCGGTACATTTTTCACTACTTCATAAATCACGCTGAAAACATTAACTGATACCCTGAATCAACCAGATGTACCAGGAATTTACTGAATACAATCCTCTTGTTTAGATTTAGTTGTTCTCAAAGGCAACTGTCGATGTAACTTCAACTGCCATTGCCTAAAATTGATAGCACTTTGCAAACGGTCTTTGTTGCATTGCTCAGTCCGATTACATAACCAAAGGTGGGCAGGTAACACCAGATGTTGGTTAGTGCAGAACAAATTTGATTTCTTGGTTCCCAGTTTCTGTTGCTTTGCTTTCGAAACAACAATAATTTATGGTTAGCCTGAGTTAATTTGCCGACAAACTAACCACGTCATTTATTTCATTTGTATGACATGTAGACAGGCCTGGAAACACCCTACTACTATCCAAAAGATAAAAGTAGCAAAATCGAGTTTACTTATTACTAATAAATTCTCAGTTCCGCGTCTGTTATTGCCTGTTATATATATATATATATATATATATATATATATATATACACTTCCAACGTGAGAGTGTCTGCAGCTCAGGTTGCATACTGAAGAAAAAATCTGAAGGCGTACACCGAGTTGTGGTGTTTATTGTAACGTTTCCAGCCAGGAAAGGGCTATTTGTCAAACGTAAATGAATTAGTTTGTGACTGAGACGGTTAGTTTCACATGTCCCAGTGTGCTGTGCGTCTTTTCGTTTCTCCATTGTGTGGCACTGGTGTTGTTCGGTTTTTGATATACATATATGAAAACACCAATGTATGAATACGAGATCTCTGACCCAATACTGGACTTGGTTCTGCAGTATGTCCTCATGGACAGTTGACAATCGTTTAAGTTTGGCGCGAGAGACCGAGCAACGACTGCTTTGTGGCATATTGCTTCTCAATAAGCCAGTGGTGCCACTAAAATCCAGGACCGTTGAGTAAGTTGAATAGTGGTAAACGTTGATGAGCTCATAACCGTATTAGAAGATGATGAATATTTACGAATTTGAACTGTACAAGGTTAGGGATGTAACATGAAAATGGACTCCAATTAAGTAATTTTTAGAAATCAATAAGAGCGCTGTGCTCAGAGTATAATTAACCGCAGTTTCGTCAACCGCATGTAACCCTTCTCAGGCAGGTTGATTGAAAATTTGGCTTGGAAAAGGCTGCGCCAGGTAACGAAGATGACCAATTACATTTCATATCGGGATAGTTTTATATATTACATATATATGTATACCCTAGGTTAGGCGTTCCAACCTGTTTTGATGCGAATAAACAGCATTTTTTAAAAGACTTTTGGTTAGTGCTTTCGGTGAATAAAGAATTAATCCAACTGTGAAAAGTCTTTGACCTCGTCGGGATTGTTGAGCAGCTAGAAGGTTCCATTGATAAGTCAAGTTCGAAACGTTTCGCTCGTTTATGAGAGAGTATCCTGTACTTGTGGTAACTTTCAATAAATTCATTTAATTTGACGTCGTTATAATATATTCAGTCCCAAAAGTTGACAAAATGACAGCTTGCATTTCAGAATATTTAGTTCAGAATATTTAGTTACCTTGATGCGAATGAGAAAGTTTTAGTCCCAAGGAATTTGCACAATAATTCACCATGTTCATTTTTTATCCGGTGTATTTAGTTATATCATAACCCAACACGCGATTCTTTACTTTTAAATTGGGACGTATGATTTGAGACCATTGCTGCAGTTTCGTTTTCACAGTGTGGTTCTTTGTTCTCTCTAGCGAATGAAGTAACTGTAAATTCCAATTTGCTTTAGCCATTCTCGGTTATATTGAGGGGCTTCATTTGATTTAGGTTCCGTCCGATAAGTACACGTTTGAATAGGTGTAATTTTCACATAGCAGTGCCATTCAAATCTACAGTTACATCTGTAATGTTTATTGCCAGTTCACTGATGTTAGGAAATTAGGTTGCAGTATAAATTTTAGATGGTCTGCTTGTGATTTGTCAGTAGAGGTGTTAATTTTAGTTCACTTCGGAAAACTGCTCTTACATCTGGCTACCGTTTTGTGATCAGTTTTTTGCTGCAATACTTTTGATAATGCTAGTTTTGCATAAATCAGACGGTATAGATTCAGATACAAACTAGTAATAACTTAGTGGACATAATTCATTGTCAGGCGGGAATGCGTAGTAATGACGCCTTTGGTGGTATGTTTTATCTCAGTTGTGAAGATAATGAGATCAAATTATATTTTTGGATTTGTGGTAATTAAATGCTCTGAATGTTAGTTCGATGTGAGACTGTTTGGTTGCACATCGAGTGACAACTGGAATATCTGGATGGGGTTGTGTTAACCTAGGAGTGCACATTTGTGGTTTACATTCTGGTTCATATGGTGCTGATACTAATACCAGCAACAAAAATGTCTTAGTGAGTAGTCTCTTAGAAGATTCTCTTACATTCATTCAGGTCGGTTGAGCAACTAATTTACGAGGTCCGACAGTTTAAAATCGCATTTTTCTGACGTTGTCTTTACTCAGCAACCTTAATTGGATGGGATAGATGAAAAAACACTCATGAGACTAAGTAGTATCTCTTCACATAAAGTGTTCTTACTTAATAACAAGGGAGAAAATGAAAAGCGTAACAATGACTATTCATACAGATTTCATTTTGTTTGTGTTGGTGAGTAGGATAAATGTAACTTTTCGCATGATTGCAAATTGATCTTATTAGGATTCTCTGACTCTTCAACAGGTGCCAGCCCAAGCCCCTTGGTAATGGGTTTACGGAATCTCAATTCTTTCAGTCCAGCTGGATCGCCTTCTGCAGCATTTGAACGGATACGCACAGATCTGATTAAAAGCGGTCACTTGTTTTGTGATGCATCTTTTCCCGCCGACGAGTCTAGTTTGTACTACAGTCAACGCCCACCATGCCATATCGTATGGATGCGTCCAGGAGAAATAGTGGCTTCAAATAGTGGCGGAGGAATCGGGATTGCCCCAAGAAAAATAACCGTACCGGAGTTTATTGCAGAGGGAGGAATAAAACTAGGTGAACTTCGGCAAGGCGAGCTTGGTGAGTGACTGATTGTTTACAGTAATTCAACTGAAATATGAAAGTGCTGGTTGCACTTGAAATT
This sequence comes from Fasciolopsis buskii, assembly GCA_008360955.1. NCBI lineage: Eukaryota > Metazoa > Platyhelminthes > Trematoda > Plagiorchiida > Fasciolidae > Fasciolopsis > Fasciolopsis buskii. The sequence goes on from LUCM01004137.1 coordinate 16,839, forward strand.
CACTCTACAACAGCGGTCCATATGACCATTAATTATGCATATCGGTCAGGATTGCTGTCACTATCATGGCAAATTTTTGACGGATTGAAATTCGTTTCAGGGTTTTACAGTCTATGCCAAAACATCTATCTTCTGCCACCTTATGTTGAACTTCGTGGGTTTGCATGACGGTTTTACCAGGTACAGCATTCTTTTTGGAAAAGACAGCTTTGAACCGTAGAGTTGAATTCTTCCAAAGGATCATTGTTTGACCGAGTATGCCTATATCTCCTTGCCAGTCAATTCGGCAATAGCTGGACCATTTGGATTAGTAGGTATCCAAATATGATGTGTTTTGCACCCTCAAAGTGCAGGGCACTTCTTCAAAACTGGTAGTAATCTGTCCCCGCAGACACTCCTTGTGACGGTTGATCAGAGGCAGTCAATGGCTTCCAGTATCTTCGGAGTCTGATAACTATTGGCGGAGATACCAGAAAGGTGATCACGTCAAGAAATACGAAAGCCAGAGCAGGGTTCGCGAACCTGCAGCAACTGTGGCTTCGCCATAACATCCAGCTTTCCCTCAAGGGAAAGGTATACAGTACCATAGTTCGTAGTGTTTTGCTTTATGCTTCGCGATGAGGATACCCGACGACTTTTTGTGTTCGACCATTGATGTCTCCGGAGTATTGCTCGCATCTGGTGAAAACATCGGATGAGCAATGACGAGGTGACACGTCGTATATTGGGCATAAACAGTTGTCCTCTGACTGAGGTAATCGCTGTGCATCGCATTTAAGCGCTCGGCCATGCATTGCGCACGTCTCCTCATCGTCTAAATTTTGCAATCTTCCTGCACCCGAAGAGCAAGGACAGGTAGAACGTGCCGACCAGGCTATGACTCCGCGCAGAGGTATGAATAAGTGAGCTTCAATTTTGGCATCGGTTGGTACTTGCAACCTTCTTGATTGTGGTTCAAGTGATAACGATTGTTGTTGGTTGGAGACGCTGAGAGATATGGCTCAAAACCAAGGTCAGAGGCGCGAACGCCGTACACATTATTTATAAAACTTGTCCGTAAAAATACCGGAAATGGTACAAGCTTTCAACAAATCTTGCACGATATAATTACCAGAAAAGCTTTTTATCTCATTGTGTACCATTTCTTCCTTTGAATCCATTATCTGCATGATTCTATCTGTCTTTGCGTTGGAACGATGCGTACATATCATAAATATGGTTTCCAAAGTGGGTAAAAGTCAATCAAATCTACAGCTCGCATAACAATTCATCCCATGTGGCACCACTTGGTAAGAGCAGAATTTATGCAGTCGGTCAATTTTCATTTGGCAGCCTTCAAGTGGCTACGCACCGATTACTGAAGAGTGTGCATACTGATGTATAGTCATGAGATTAATGAAACAGACGAAAAGAAGGCTGAAAGAATTATCTACGTCGTCTATCCCTTACCTGGTTAAAAGAAGAAAATCCAGTTTTTCTAATCGTGCAGCAACATCTCGCATACTGAGGAAAAAACGCATCTCACAGACCGCTGTATTCACAATTTGCCTTGGCTTTTATTCACAGGCACAAAATGGCCCGTCTATTAATAATAATGCCTTCGTTTCAGCGTGATGATAGAAACATTTTTCAAAATCATATTTACGACAAAGGTGAAAATAAAATAATCTTGACAAACAAAATCTTCAGCGGTAAAGTGGGTTAGACCAACTCCCTGTAAGAAACCCAAATTCTGCTTCAACGGCCAGAAAAGAAACTAATTTTCGGTCCAACATTATCGCTAGGAAACATCATGGTTGACTGACTAGTAAGCCATTTTTCGCTAGAGGGAAGATATCAAGAACGAAAAAAAATTCCTGAAATATGTCTTACATTAGGGATATGATCAACACAGTCGCCATCAAGCCTGAAATCCCCCTGTTTCTTGCACACATACAATGCTTCGGCAATGTTTTAAAGGAGGAAAATAATTCCTTCACGTGATTTATATGAAATGTTTACCAATCACAGTTTTCTGGAACCGTCACGTCAGTGCTCGCCTAGTTTTTTCAACTAATCAGTGTAGTCGCTTCTAGGAATATACTCCCTCTACCAGATCAAACTAGGTCCTACAAACTGCCTTATTGGAATTCCGTNGCGGTAAAGTGGGTTAGACCAACTCCCTGTAAGAAACCCAAATTCTGCTTCAACGGCCAGAAAAGAAACTAATTTTCGGTCCAACATTATCGCTAGGAAACATCATGGTTGACTGACTAGTAAGCCATTTTTCGCTAGAGGGAAGATATCAAGAACGAAAAAAAATCCCTGAAATCTGTCTTACATTAGGGATATGATCAACACAGTCACCATCAAGCCTGAAATCCCCCTGTTTCTTGCACACATACAATGCTTCGGCAATGTTTTAAAGAAAGAAAATAATTCCTTCACGTGATTTATATGAAATGTTTACCAATCACAGTTTTCTGAAACCGTCACGTCAGTGCTTGCCTAGTTTTTTCAACTAATCAGTGTAGTCGCTTCTAGGAATTTACTCCCTCTACCAGATCAAACTAGGTCCTACAAACTGCCTTATTGGAATTCCGTCCCCGGTTTTGAAAAGGAGCAAGCGCAAATTATCTGGTGCAGAGGTTATGTACTTTTCCGACGGCTGACTGATGCCAACCTTGGAGTAAATTCATTGAAAACAAAGGCTTTCAAAACACATCCAATGACGCATTCTGCACATACAGAAATTCAATAAACAACCGATGTAATTGTTTTGTGATTGGGAAAATAGCAAATACTAATACAAAACTAAACTCAATACCAAACCAAACAATGGAAGTGAGAGCTGTTTACTTCACATGCGATACTGCTAGGTTTTGGTAGTCAAACCTCGTACATTTAAGACAGTCATTGATGGTAAGCACACCCAAAGAGGGTAATCTCTTCGGTTTACAATTACCGGATCCCGGCACTTAGTGGCATACTAATGCTTGACTTTCCTCGCGAATCCTTATCTGAGAAGGCTGATACGTCAAAATGGGCCACGGGATACTCGCCGGTGTAGCTGTGGGACGGGCTGACGCTAAAGGCTGGCTTAACTGTGAAATGCTCCACCTAGGGTACAGGACGTCACTGCTGATTATGGATAGGCTAACCGTCAGCTCCACAAATCGTTTCGGTCAAACCCAATGCTTTCCTACTGGTAGCTTGGATGAAATGAAACACCTTACAGAAATTTCCCATGATGGGAGCATGTTCCAACTCTAAAACCTATTAAAACTTTGAAATCTCGCAACCCCTAATAAGACATCCATTGAGTTTAGGTCTCGATAAAACACGTGCTTCAATGTGCTGACTATCAACCGAGAACCATTGACGTAGGTCAAAAAGGTTCAGAGATTCAATAGCAATCCAGAGTATAAAGACAATGCGGGTCAGCCCATAACTCACTAAGCCAGGAGAATGCACGGCATTCTTGATAAAGGACCAGTGCTTATTCATAGTGTTACATGGAAACAATTCTAACATTTCAGCTAGCGTATTCCAAAAAATGATAAGTAATTAGGATCATACATCTTGCCGCAGTTTAACTGTCACTGCATCGTGCTTCTTGAGTTTGTAAGGAAGCATATGGACAACGCGTTGCATACTAACTCTTAATTGCTGTCGAGGAAGCCCTCTAGTGAGACCGGCGTTCTTGTAATCAGTTAATGTGGCCGATCAGGCTGTCTCATCCTAGAAAAGGGATGGCGCCGGGAAGCACACAGATGATTGGATCGCCTAAAGTTCATACTGCTGAGAAATAATCAATGGTTTAGACGCAGGGCCATCAATCGTTTTCCGTTTCCTAAGTGACGAGAATGGAGACCAGAGGGGCCTACAAAGTGCGAGCTGATAAAATCGATGTCACTCCACTTGGCTGTTTGTAAGAGATCTTGCAGCTTTTGATGAAAGGTATCCTTGGCTGCATCTGAACAACAATCTCTAGCTGCATGCGTTACGAGGACAAAGAAATTACTTCTTTAAGAGCGACAAATGTGAACTTTGCACGAACCTCTATGTCTGACTGTGCATAGCCGGACGGCGACTGGGAGCCAGTCAAGCAGTACAGCCTCAACACTTTTATCGGGAGTCATACCAAAACCAGCAAGATCAGAAGCTGCTGCTCAAGGTCATCAAATAGACAGATGGAAACTCAAGGGAGGACTGGATGTGAATGCCATTCGGATGACCGAGCTTGGGTCTCAAATGCGAGTCTCCTGGATACAGCACACGTCAGTGGGTGGGTCGCCAGTGTACAAACTAAGCACTTCTGTTGACATAGTGTAGGTAGTTCGGAGGAGTATGAAGGATGATAAACAGCATCAGCCTGTGGAAGCAGATTTGGTGAGATTTAGATTCTAGCAAAAGGAAGATGCGAATGAAACAACGAAACGTTTCCCAGGCCGACTACCACTAATGCAGAGAATTACGGTCCCCAATAATTATAAGGAAATTGGGTTGAAAAAGAGGATATTATGAGCTTCTAAAGAAAAGAACAGTTTTATATGATGAAAGATCGCGTTTTTAGTAAGAACAGAATGCACAGCGTTGTAACACCGGTCCATATTTGAAAGCATTATGTGTTGTAGTACTCAGTCTCCCGGCCCAGTGTAGGCCTGTTTATTCGAGGATGCGCAGTCTGCAGGGCGGCACAGTTACTCCAGACGAGCCGGTGGCCGGCCGACCGAATTTCGCAAAGGTTTTGCCTTCTAATGTTGTGCGTACTTTGTTTCTAATAAGTGGTTAAGATGGCATTTGATTTTTCGTCAATGATGGAAATTAAAATTTTCATCGTTGACACGCTTGATGCAGAATTGATATTGCAAATTTCGATAACACGATAAATGAAGATTGTTTTCGACATGTTCCTGGACTAATGAGATGCTAAGTCATATCAGCCAAAATTAGATTCATCTAATAATCATTTCCAACTAACATCTATCAAACTTTGATAGTCTGGGCATTTGATCAGTATATGGCTTAGTGAAACAACACCGTTGTTCAACCGTTTCTCTAATTAGGTGATTGTTGGGTTGTTGCCGCATTGGCTGCTATTTCGGCTCAGCCGAGCTTGCTAACACGTGTCATTCCCGTTGGTCAGTCGTTTCGCCCCGAATGGTACACGGGCGCATTCGCTTTCCGATTTTGGCGTTTTGGACACTGGGAAGAAGTGATCATAGACGATCGTCTTCCGGTAAGACCAGGGGGACAACCACTTTTTGTCCATTCTGGCCGATCAAACGAGTTTTGGCCAGCACTTTTGGAGAAAGCCTACGCCAAGTAAGTCATCATGCACTTGATTTTTCTCATCTTCAACTTGATTTGGGGTGTATTAAACCGGACCTCAGAGGCCATATGATGAATTTTTGCTACAAAATTTAATTGGACAGTTGTACAATATGAAGTTACTGGGGTTTTACTTTCACTAGACTAAAATTTTGCCTTGAAATCGGTTGACCGCAAATGATTAAAATTACACGAAAAATTTTCAAATATCACGGTTGTTAGTGGAAGCCAGACTAGTATTCCTTTGCACTTAGTTTTTATCATGATGCTTCCTGTAGCACTGCGGAGAATTGTTGAACTGTCTCCATCAGCTCATATTTCTGATTAGAGCTAACCAAATTTAGCCATTGTAGCGTAAAATCCCGTCGCGGTACCTACTATCAAGGTTTTCATTCTAGATAACGTGTATTTTGTATTCAATATGCTGTACTGACTGCGTTCGATTGGTGAATGTGAATAAGCAGGAGAAAGCAATTCGAATAACGACTAATTTTTAACTGTCAGACAAACGCATTTAAAATGATCCAGTTTTTTTGTCGGCAACGAATAATCATTAGAAAATTTGGATTTTATGGAATTGCCAAGCTATCAACTGCAGTGTTTGCAGTGGTTTGATGGACCTGTAAGATGGTTACGTTCTCGCATTTGAATTGTGAATTTGACAAACGCCATTCGTTTAACAATTGCTGCAAATGAGAACGTATTAATGCTGATGATCGTGCGAATGCAGTAGAGTATATTCACTTATCAGGAAATGAAACGTTAGCATGTGAGAATCAAGTTTGTTCTTGTTCGTTTAGCAGAACTCTTAATCCATAATTATATCAAGTATCTGATTTGGTTGACATACGTATTAGAATTGAAGTTTTGCTTTGGTCGCCTCTTCAGAAGCAAAAAGTTGCTAATGATTTCGGCCAGGATGTTTTGTTATTTTCTAATTTTCTTTAGATATTCACTTTATTTGACACGAAACAGAAAATGAAACTTCGCAAGAAATGATGGTGGCATTGTATTGGTCTCATGGAGGTAGAACATTTTGGATTTCGTGTATTCATTACTGATGAGCTGCTGTTTTTGTAGCGCAAAAACACTTATTCTTTTGTTGTTTGATGATATTGACTCCAGAATGTGACATTATTTATCTGGTTGACACAGTATGCATGTACTTCTTAACTTGTGCTATGCACCTAATGTATTGACTCGCAGTAATTACAGACCTAGCTAATTTGGATCCCACTGGTACTGTTCATAATGTCCGCAAATGGTTCTATCACTTCTAGCTACCCAGTAAACATTGATTTGACTGCGGTCCTTTTGCGCATTGTTTGATAGCAATTCGCATTCGCAAGTCTATCCCATGGTCGTTCAAATAGTTGTGAAAGCACTTAATTACCCGTTTCTAGGATACCGTTTGTTTCAGTTTCGGAGACTACCGGACTACTACACGATAAGACACACCACTTGGTCCAGGACTTTTCACAAGTTACCAATTTTGAAATAGGATGGGGATGAAACCTGTGTAATGGACAGATAAGTTCTGTTTTTGTACTGGAATTTGGTCACTCAAGTGTTTCATCCATTGGAGTGCAATTAATCAAATGGTTCAACTTGGTTACGCTCAGCTGACTCTTCCATTCACCGGTGCAACACTCAAGCATCTGCTGGGCAGAGCGCGGTGAGAATATGGTTTAAATTTTTTTGAATGGGAACGCGGTTGTGGTCTCAAATGAAACCCGATTAGTACTGGTCTCACATAGCCTCCGACGCACATTACGGTTTTCCGGTATGTGGAAATATTCCGATTTCACGAAGCGGGTGAGTGGTTAAACTAGGATTGTTAGTGGCGGCGTAATTAGAGGGGAGAAAATTAAAAAAAGAGCAAAAATGAATCACATGGATAATAATTGTCTGCTTTACAAACGGATCGTGTTAACAGAAGTGGTTGCTTCCGTTCTTTTGTTTTTTTTCAAACCTGAAAATGAAAAACAGTCCGCAACCAAGCCAAAATTGTATCAAATGGCCGGTTTTATTTGCGGCAGTGTAGTTTTGTAATCTTGTAGTCTAGTCCCCGTGTTACTCTCTGTTTTGCTTAAGTCAACGGGCTTTGGTCGTGATATCATGGTTACCAATGAGATACCTTGAAAGGTATTTCAGCTAATACTCTTTCTGGCGAACAAAAACATTTGTCATGAAAACCAACATTGGCTTACTTGGTGTCCTCCTCCTTCACAACATTAGGCTCTGATTTGTCACATCTCCATCAGTCACTGTTGGGATGGGTCAGCCGATGACTTCTCTGGTTCATGTCCTGGCTTGCGCTCGATTTTTTCTGAGCCTGGTCTATGCTCGCAGCACTATGATAAACATGGGTCCTGAATAGATGCCTCTAGATGATAATGACCGCCTTGAGTTGCAGTAGTTGCGTTCTACACGACAATAGTCACACAAATTTGAAACAGACTTTTGAGGATGATTAAATATGCCTTGTATGCAGCAAACTCTGCGCGGGTCTCCAAGTCCTGTGTGGTTCAGAAACGATGGATATCTTCGACGTCAGGTTTCTTGCGAGGTTTCCTCAGTTTCGTCTCTGCAGACGTCATATAAAATTAGACGCGTGAATTCATGAGACATCGGCTGTCCAGGAGCCTGAGAAGTGAGCACAAGAGGTGGTGGATAGGAAAACGCAAGGAATTAGTGGAGGCTGTGATTATCCGCAATAGTTGCAACCTCTGAGGAGTGACTAAATGTATTAGACCGCGAAAACCGAGTGCCAATCAGGCGATGATTCACTCCTTGGAGCGTTGAGTACAGCAGTTTAAAGAGCAGTTCATTTGACTTATTGCCACAATAAATCTCCTGCTTGTGTTTTCTAATGAAAAATGTGCGCCCACGTACCAGTCTTCCATTAGAAAAGGAGGCTATCAGGCAGGTAAGTTTTCATAAGTAGCATAGGGCTGCAGGACTGGATGGGTTATCGTCATCCCCTACCAATAATGGTTGCGAAAGTCTAACAGTGAAGGTGAGAAAACTCGTGGCATCAACCCTGAAAAAAGAAAAACTATCCAGGAACTCATGTAGACTGGTGAATGCCATGACCTGCAAGAGGTTGACATGTGAAAATCACATGGCAACTAGCTTGGTAACTGTTGCGTCCAGAGCAATCAGGGGTACTATTCTCCGTCGGCTCACAAATGCCGTCCTCGTGAGAATCAACCTGTTGGTGTCCTATCGATCCTATCTCTATGCGACATGTGGTACAGCAAAGACACAAATTCCCTAGACTCACGATTTCTTTTCGTGGTCCTACAGCTGCATTCTACCTACTAGATCATGTATTTCTCTTGCATTGCATCTCACTGAAGAGATTGTCCGAGAAATTCGTTTCACTTTTCCAACCTCTCTATCCGAACTTCCAAGCTTGGTTCATGATAACGGCTATGTTTCACTCTTGTTCACTGAGAGTATTGGCGTTCGTCTGGGCTGTCCTCCCTCACCGTTTTTTTAACTTTTAAGTCTCAGTGATTATGGGAATTATCCTATTCTGATGTGATAATAATAATCTTGGTATTTGCCAAGGCGGCAAATTGTCTGATTTAGAATGTGCTGAGGACGTTGCGCTTCCATGCGAAGATTCAAGTAAGTCGCGGATTCCCTATGATTGTCTGGACGAGAGCGTATTCAAGTTTTGGGATGCACGTCGTGCCTTTAAAGTTAAGAATGCTGTTGCACCACTGGATTGGCTCAAAACCAAACCTTGTTCCTAGAGAAGCAGAACATGAAGAATTGCATAACTTTCGTTATTTTAGACGTTATATAGCAGCTGGATGTAATGTCCTAGGACGATCGGCATTTACTACTTTGAGGCATTGGTGTCAATCAAGTGTTGACTTGTTACGCAGCAATACTAAAATTCATCCCGCTCTTTGGTTATTGTAGTAATATTTATGAACGCTGTCGGTCTCTGACCTCTGAAGAAGGCCAGGGTTGCAAGATGGGTCAGGTTAGTCAATCAATGATGTGACGATAGGGTTTAAAAACCTTAGGTAGTGAGATATCCCTACCAGTTATAGTTAATTATAAGGTCCAGCGAATCTGTCGAAGCCATAACGAATGACTTTGGGCTATACGTGAATACTGCAGTCACTGATGCTTTGGAATCTGTGACATTTTCGATTATTCATAACAATTCTGCTTTTTTAATCTGGTAGTTGTTCTTTTACCAATATTCGGTGTCGCAAGGTAGCAAACAGAACACGGAGCGCATTCATAAAGGTTGATGGTTGTACAAATTGAACTGAAATGGAGGTTCCTTTTCCCTCCGTTTCATAAAATAACAACCCTATTTTTGTTGATTACTTAACTGTACAAATGTTTTTGCAGAGTTTGCTGATACTTTCAGACGGCCAAACGTGAAAATGATAGGCGGCGGAAAGATTCATATGAACTATATTGATGTCATACCTCTACAGTATTAGCCATTTGTGACCACTGCCGGACAGATAGTCATGACAAATCAAAATCTTTCTGATCCCAAGGGGCTTGCACTGGGCTGAGAATTTCACTTTCTGCAATTTAAAACATTACTGGCTTTTCACTGATTGATCGAACACGATATTTCATATACACGTGGAAATTTTTAGTGTGTCTGGTGAATGGAGCGGTCTTGTTTTACCGACCAATTAAGCAACATCTGATAAAGGGGAGAGACTTGCAAAAGCCGCTTTGTTGCAGCAAAACAGATGCTGGTATAGATAAAGATGAAGCGTGTTTTTTTCCAACTGCATTATTTACCATAAAATTATAGTGCATAGATACACCAATCCAAGATTCGCATTCTTACTTTGTCCAATTTTTCAATTCCTTTACGAATGATGCGATACAGAGCGCTACTTTCAGGAAGCCAGTCACAATCGTCTAAAGGCTACCAAACGTTCTGTGATAGCTAAGAGTGAGGGACATAATGCCACCATCGGCATCAAAGTGATATGCTTACTGGATATCAATTAGGATTCACAGAATGTCTTAATCGGATATCTTTAAATAATTAACGGCATGCTTAAAGTACTAACTATATTGTGCCCATAATGCTAGGCATTTTTAAGTATTTTGAATCTTATTGAGAATAAAGGTTTGATTTTATGCAGGGCGTACCACTGCATTTTGCAGCTGTGCTTCAGTGAGAGACTGAGTTTTTAACATCAACCAAAGCACACTGAGCTTTTTGTCCCCGTCAACTAACGTGAAACTATTCACAAAATAAGTCGCTCGTTGCAGAATTTTTTAGATTTTTCCAAATACTGTCATGTATTTAGAGGAAAGATGTTCATACTCAAAGGACTTTTTGATCTCTTCCACAATTGGTCAATTCATGTTCAGTTCAGCTTATTGCTAATCAGCATCCTCACAGAATTAGAGGACTCAAACAGAAAGTACAAGTTTATCCAGCCGGACTGTTATGAGTTGTGACGTGAATATTTCGTTCCACTTTCAGTGAACCTTTGGTCCACTAGAGTAAACTCTTTAATTGCACATCAACATAAGTCAAACCGGTCTTTGTTTACCATAGGCTGAACGGGTCTTACGAGGCTTTGAATGTGGGTTTGGTTGGTGATGCAATGGATGATCTGACTGGTGGTCTTACGGAATCGTACACACTTCCGGCAGCCGAAGAACAAGGTACTCAGCCTCCACCAGACCTGGATGACATTTTGATCAAAGCTTTCGACAGACGCAGTCTAATAACGGCTCGAATTAAAGTGAGTTAATTCCAGTTAGCTGTTTCTTTCCGCTAGATCTTGTCATAACTATGTCTTCTTTAACAAAGAATCGACACGAGCTTCTGTCTGCGAGGACCTTGAAAAATGTTATTTATCAGTGATTTAAGCAGGTATGAAAACAAGTAAATTCAGTTCATTTTTGATAAACTAATTGCTTTAATGCGATTTGCTTATGAGAGAGAAGCCTGCTTCTTGAAGGTCTCTAATTGCACATTTTCATGGGTTGCGATCTGTGGGATGTCTGCTTACTATAAAATGCAGTTGTTGCACCGGTCGCATACTCTGAATACCGATTGAAGGCCTAGGCGACCCATGTCCCCCTTGATAGTGCAAACCCATGTCTTCGGTTGTCTACCTGGGAGACAATTCTAGCCTGAGCGATGCGGCAGTGGTAGGGTCGGCGGAAGACGTGGTCAAATCGCTGCAGGAAAGTCATACTAAGTTCGTGCAGGGCTTCGTTTGAGATATGCCGATACCTCCCAATGTTTCCAATAAATAGTTTTGACAAACATTACAGTTTTATACTCCATTTTTGACGGCTATCTCGCGGCATCGAGAACTCGTAGGTGAAGCAGACGAAATACTTAAGATTAATAAAAATTAAGACTATTGAAATTATAAAGTTGGGAAGACATCTCAAGTAATAGTCAGCCACGCATAGCGATAAGGCCATATTTCCCAGTGCTTCCGTTTATCACTCGGAAGATTTCGTTGACCCCACTCCGGAGGTTTAGATGGTTTCACGCTCTTTCGGAACACTAGTGATGTATAGAACATGCACTTGACTTTACGAAACATTTTCCCATAATTATTCTGAACTAGAGTTAACATGTTTCCTGTTCGAGCTTATATCTAGATACGGGAAACTCAACCTACAGGCAGATTGAGGCCACCATATTGAAAATAAATGCCTAAGTAACTGCTGTGCCATTTCTTGAATTTCATCGGAAGGTTTTTTCGACGAAGTCAGTATGCATTTATTATTCTCCTGCTAATTTAGATTTGGCACGCAACAAAAATATTAAGCTACGGTGATTAAATAATTGGATCCTGATTTATTCCCCTCTTTTTGCGTTAGCGGCATGCGAATTTTTAACCCGGTACAGTATATATGCATGTATATCCTTGTAACTTTGTTCAGTTCTGTCTGCAATTGAATTTTTCGGCCTTCTGTATCCGTCTCATGGTTCAAGAAGCTTCATTTTTTCTGGCTACCTAGTCCGCTGCGTCTTTTTCACAACTCCAAGGCACTAGCCTTATTTCTTTGCTGCTACTTGCCGTCGCCAGATCCACAAAGACGGGCTATGGTGCATTGAAAAACGTTTTTCGTTCATACCCCTGTTGCACGGTGCAAAATTGTGGTTTTGATTGTCTTCATTTTTAACCTTTCCCTGGGTGATTTTCTGAGTCTCCTATTTGACGAATCTTGTTACTTCTACGTTTTTCAGACATTATCGATCAGATATTCAGCTAGGTTTTTATACAAAACCGGGCAGAACTGTTCAGCCAATTATAAGCCCTGTATCATTCATATTGGGCTAATCATTCTTAACTGATGCTTTTTTGAAGCAAACAGTGTGTTCATCCTAATTTCAGGAAACAATGATTCAAAACTCCAAATTTTCGTTTCTATGGTTTTTATTATTGAAGAAATTCAGAAGACACCTTCAGAAAGAGCATTTGCTGAGTTGTATGGCAGACGTTTGAGATAGTTACCCACAAGAAAATAATTGATGTGAAAACTGCACATGAAATTCCTTTCATTTTTATTGTTTGAAGATCTGATAACGCTACCTCTACCTCTCTATGGATTTATTATTGAAGTTAATGTCATGGTGGGCATTAGATCTGTTTATGATTGGAGTGAGGCTCTCACAACCACTGCTTTTGGTATGCTGTATATTCCATTGTGAACTGATTTCACCGAAGAATCATGAATTATTCCACAGTCGTTGTACGCAGCTTTGCATTTCCTATTTTGCAAGCTTTGCAAATTGTTCTGTTAAGATATGTGGATAGATTGACTCTATCTTGTTGCCACTGTTCCTGACTGCTCATTTATGTCCCATGGGAATGTCACCAGGGAAACCAAACAACGAACATTTGCTCCCATCCCTTACTAGAACAGGGTAGTTTCATCACGGCAGTGCAGTCCAGTGACATTTTCCCCCGTCTGTTTTATGTCACTTGGATTGGAAGTGAGTCATCTGCAAGGAGCGGGAGTAAGATCCGCGTCGTTTTAGTTCTATCAGGGAATTCAGGGTTATGATCACAAACATTGCGAAATTTAGTCGGTTTACGAAATTGGAATTTCACAGAAAGATTCTGTTCATTTGGACCTGTTTATTCGCAGGTGTTTGTTTGTTTCATTATGCTGACATTGATGCTTTTATGGGTACTCGTTGGAGGATCGCTTCTACTTCGTTTAGATGCACTGTGAATGAGCTAGTTTAGAACAAATACTTTTACTATCAATCACCTAATGGCCGTTATGAAACGTTTTTCATGCAGTCCTGTTGCTGGAATTTGCTTTTTGAACCCAAGCCTTTCGTCTTCATTGGAGATTTCATCGTCAAGGTATTCGTCACCAACAAATTTCAGAAACCATCAGTGTGGCCTACGGTTGACACTAATCTTCCAGGCCTCTCGGAATGTGTTCAATTGCCATATGAGATTAAGCTGTGCTTTTAAAATCAAGTTTGGGAATTGTTTTGCCTTGGAGACCAAAGACGGCAACACATGTCAAGAAAAATTCAATTTATGATTCGAAAAGTAGCATATTTGAACTTTATCAGTGAGTAACTGCTCAGTTACTCAGCATGGGTGGTCAGGCGGTTAACTTCGTGGAGTTTGGACAATAGGTCATCGGTTCGACTCCTCCAACTGTCGGCCACCTCCCCATCGGCAGCCTTTCAGTGACCACAGCTTCCTTCCTGCAATATGGTGGATTGGTCACATAGTTAGCGAAAAGTGAGTGTTTTTATGGAAATGAATTCTGTGATTTCTGATCCTGTATTCGCGTGGGTTGCGTTGGGATGCCATGTATTCGTTTGACATTTAGATTTCGTATCCGGTTCCAAATAATGTATAGACCTCGAAACATGCACTGTCGAATTTCGAGGAATTATCCAGGGTCAAATACTTGGGGTTCACATGCGTCACCATTCCCGAAGCTCTCAGTAGTCATGTTTTTGGTTCCTGGGATGAAAACGCAGCATGAATTTTGTGTAGACCTGTAGTCTTGAGTATCCATATCACTAACGGATAGGTACTGCATCATATGGTGAAGTCCAACAGCCCATTGAGAGCGTAATCAACCAGCGTAGTGATTAAGACATTTGCCGTTCGCCTTGGGTTCACGTCTTGGTTCAAAGGTGATAGATGCGCACTGTTGATGGTTCCTAGCAAAGATGAAACAAGTGTACAACGTCTAAAGTTTTTCTTGATGGTAATTTGAACGTTGATGCCGCATCATGAATAAATTCGCCAAACCATATGATCTGCTGTTGATAATGAACGAATATCGAGTTATACCTGCACAAAACTTGCAATATTTGCAGCCGTCTTCCTATCTTGGTGAGATGTGTGAAGTGCTTAATTCCTGATCCCGCTACAACACGCTCATGGTGTGTACGAATGTTGTCCATTATTGTTTTATCATGAAAGCTGAGGATTCGTGTTTGGTCACGAAGTGTGCATAGGCAACTAAAATTGAGTAGTCCTAGTCGGAGGACCATGCGGTGAACTGATTGCAGCCTGTTAAATGAATGACGGTTTCTTGTCTTAACCTTTGGAATTGAACCGCTAGCTGATCTGTCAGGATAACTGCACTCTCGTTAGGTCCTAAAAGCCTAGACATTCGATTCTGTGGCATCACCTAACTAGAAGTTCATAACACAGTAAGCAAGCGAACCAGCTTGTCTTTGTTAACTACACCCTCATCCATTCGAATTCCTCTTTCTATCCTAGACTAAAGGAATACCTGGACCAGGGTTTATTATTCCAGTCGGGTTCGTTCCAGGTCAGGCGTTTGGGCTCACTGACTGCCGTAAGCTTCGACTGACAGACGCTTCCGGCAGTCGCCTTGTGCGGCTTGTTCGACTTCGTAATCTGTGGCCTTCTGTGCGCGTCGGCTGGGCTGGAGCATGGTCTGATGGTTCAACAGAATGGCTCAGTCTACCACCATCAGATCGAGCAAAAGTTGGCTTAGTAAAATCAGAAGATGAGTTTTGGTAAGACTATTGATGTGGTATTCTCTTGACGAATTTATCGTGGCTTGAATAGTTTCTTATCATTTAATTAACTATGAAGCCCAGTAATTGTCTTCGGATCACCATCCTCTTTTCCACAGGATGTCATTGGAAGACTTTATTTCCAATTTTGACTACTTGGATATATGTCACTTGACGGAGCCGCCTCCACCAACCCCCGCCTCCCCAGTGGGGACGCAACCGTTGAGTGACCTCCCGGCGGCACATCTTCGCGGTCAGTGGCTCCGCGGTGTTTCTTGCGGTGGGCGACCCTACATTCGCGCAAGTCATTGGGCTAATCCACAATTTCGTCTGACCATTGGCGTTCCCGACCCAAACGATCCGGACGGTCTGGCTACAGTGGTCATCGCATTAATGCAAGCTGATCGACGACGACTGCGCCATCGTGCACCCAGGTTGGCGTCCATAGGGTTTGTGTTATACAAGGTAACTCGAGGTTTTATAAACCCAGTTTAATTATGCTTAGTGGGAAGTCTGTATTTACGTAAAACGCATAAGAATCGGTTATCTAAATTGAGGGCCTCGTCAATATTAATGGTTAATTCTGAAATCGGTTGAGTCATCTGATTGTAACCATCCTCTTGACATACGAACCCTTGTTGAGTAAATCAGGAACTGCAGTAGTTTCCGAAGTGTTACGGTCACTGCGACCAGCGATTTAACCTACATCAGCCCTTCTAAATAAATCCTAAACAAATATTGCAGATTGTCCGTCATCCATAATAGAGTTCCGATGGATTGCCGATGACGTGGAGTTGGGGAATGGAAGAACTACTTTGTGTGATGACCTTTGAACATTGTTTTCTTTTCTTTTCTACATCTCGCTCATTATTTTCCTCCTTCATGATCCCGAGGGCAGGTGATTTGTATTGATACTTTCGCAGCACACGTATATATATAAATTGTAAGTAGCATGTGGATGAGTGAATGAAACTTGCTTGGGAGCCCAGGACCGGTTTCGCGGTTACTGTCGCTCGTTAGGTATACATACCTGACACTCTCTTGTCCAAACATCCTTATACTTGTACACTCCCAATTGGTATGTCTCACCAGAGTCCAATTTGTAGCGTCAATTGTGTGCATGAAAGCTGTTCGTCGAACGGTCCACAAAAGAACCACAACTGTGATTCGTTGATTATATATATATATATATTTATATGAACTATCGGAACTCATGAGGCACCTTCCGTTCTTTGATAAGTACTTCCAATACTTCCATTTTTTGCAGAAATTCATCTCTTTTTTGTTGATAGGACTAAGTAAAATTAAATCGAATTTAAAAGAAAACCAAGAAGAAACAAAATGGTAACTAGCCACTCTTTAATTCAGCCCTTTAATTGTCATTCAGATAATACTACTGATTATAATAACAAAAAATAACGGACGCGTGAGGTTCTTCGTGTTAGATGCACATAAAAACCAATTTTATCTTTTTGCATTCAATAAGTCCAGTCAAGCAGATGAACATAGGATTTTCAAATATGTTATAGGAATCTGGGTGCTGACAAGAAGTATTCCATTTTGATATTTTCAAATTTGGTTCACTTTACTGGATGGATCCACATTGCTTGAAACCTTCTTCCGTGGACTCCGCATCCTTTATTTGCCTCTCTTTAGTTCACGCTATTTGCGGACATTCCGTTCCAATGGTGACTGTGGTTCTGTTTGCAAACTTCCCCCCGTACAGCCTCACCGAAATAAACGATAGTTGGTCTCGTTACTTCCTTGTGTCACAATTCTGAAATGTTCGTACTTTGCATTTTGAGATGATTAATTACCGTTGGTCATTCTGCGATCTGTAAAGGGAAAGACAATAATTTACAGTTTATCGCTGATCCAAATTGTCCCTAAATGACCCACTTATATTGCTCAGGCAAGTTTCCCTTACGATATCTTAGTCATTTCAGTGCATATCAGCGGAAACTTATTGGTAGGCTGTATTGTAAACATGATCAGAACTCAGACCCTGGAACAGTAGCTAACCTGTGATTTACAGCAACACGGCCGTTTAGTTGGACTATTGTCAGTGTCTCATGCAGACCGTTTACGCCTCGTTAGAAAATGCTTCCAGTTCATCTCTGCATTTTGTAATAAATAACACGATGTGGAATCGATAGAGTTTTGAGTACTCCTAAGTCCCTGTTCCGCGATTACTTGAGCACAAAGAACCATTCACATGTTTAGATCATCAAGAGTATTGCACTTTTTGGTAACACTTGCTATGTCCACCTGTTTCTGTGGAAATAGATCGCCAGGCGTCCCTGTTCATGTAACTCGGTTCTTGCAAGTGCAATGTAACAGCATCTTCCGTCGCACCTTCGTTGTTTGTACTTTAGTCAGCATTTTCGTGGCCAATATTATTGAATCGATGCAACTATTGCCCAGTCAGGAGTGGTCTGGGTATAGCCTGGAATTAGTTCATAAAAAATGCCCCCCATTCCTGTTATCTTTGCGTAACAGCCTTCAAGTTACGGATTATTAAGCACGTTTATAAATAGACTTCGGAAGAACAAACATTTATTCGAAGATTGTGTTCGATTTATTTTTCTAGTTACGTAGGACACAGTAGTCTCGGTGTTCATGTGTAGTTTATTTTGATTCAGTTTTTCCATTTAACTTGGTTTGGTTGCTACCTTGTAAATCAAAAAATCGAAACAACAAAAGTAAACAAATATCAGAGTTTGTGTGTCAAGTGTTAGGTATTTGAAAATAATGAAATATAATTGTGCCACTCAGTGCAGCGCTGATTTGTCTAGTCTTTACCAGGATTTCTTTGGAAGACCTGGTAGACTTAAAATAATAAAGAAAAACCCGTCTTGTCCTGGTTTTCCTAACATATTGTCTTTACAAAATAAGCCATTCTACAAATTGAATAACCGTTACTTGGCTCCGTAAACAAAACACCGCTGAAGAATTGATGTACTAACATGTGCACCAGGTGCCCCCATCACTTAAGCACAATCCGAAAACTAAAACATTGACCTTATTGCCCTGCACCAGACTTGCGTTGATCATGTGCCGTTGCCCCCCAATAATGGTCAAACGGTATTCTTTACATGTCTTCCACCGGCAAACGCCATTGTTTTACAACATCTTTTGGTCAATCAAGGTAATGCATCATATAATAAACCTGTCTCAGGCCTGAATATTGTTACACTAGTTTAACTGGCAAAATTAATGGAATGATCTTTATTGCCTATGGATAACTCTTCCGTTAGATAATAGCAAATGTAGCGAGGTTTTGTTAGTCCTAGCGTGGAAGCCAAGGGACTATTTTAAAAATCCACTGTGGCTTATAGTGATTAAGAACGGGTTTCAATAACGGGGAATTTTTTAATTCTATTCCCTAATTGATTTGTCAGGCAATAAGAATGCTGAATTCGTTATTGAAACTGAAAGAGCATGACATTTACGTTGAAAAATACCACTGATGCAGTGCATGTCCTCCTTAAGCACAAAGAGCGCTTTTATTCTGTGATTGATCGTGTCACAAGTAGCACTGGTATTGGCCTTCCTATTTCGGTACCTCCTTGCGTGATTCTTCAGGTTTTGCAACCACAGAACACAGCTATACTACCGTGATATACAAAACTGGGTTGACTTTATGCGAAATTCGGCTAGGCATCAGCAATTGACAATAGTTTAGTGTTTGGGTGTATCTGACAGAATATACTTCTTGAATTTACTTTTCGTTTAAAACGCGCTCATTCTTCGGTTTTCCTTTATGTTGAGATGCGGATCAGGAAAGGATGTGAAATAAATGTTACCTAAAGTTAAGGGATCGTTTCAGTTACTGCAGAAAGCAGTCTAAAAGATTTATGTCATCGCCGACCAAAAACGTTGCCCATATGATTTCTTTTAAACCTATTGCTTAAGTCGCGTTCACTACGTGGTGTGCAGTTGCAGATGAATGCCGTGAACGAACACGTTCGGTGGCCATGCATTTTAGAGCATATCATTTGTTAGACGGTCTATACCGTTCGATGGATTATTCCGCATGCTCTTCAGCCCTAATCTGCTGAATACAACAATGCGCCTTCAGTTAGTTAGATAACGTTACTGGTTGCAAGGGTGCTTACAACATCTGTTCCCTGACCGAATCAATCTGATTTCTCCAAAGCGGAACAGAGTAGCTTTGAACGCAACATTAGAGCCACAGCTGGCGGAAACAACAAACATTTATAATGATTGTGGACACGGCGCACTATAGGATATTTACCCTATAAATTCCTATGAAATTCGTACACCATTTCGGATGTTATATCAAAAATTCATGGAACAAGGTGCAACGTGAATCCATGTTCACTCGCTTTTGCACAATCGAGGTTATGGTTTCATCCTATGGAGCCAGGTGATTTCACTCATTCATTCTTTTGCTTCAACGTAAAGAAAAAAATACTAAGAGATTAGTGCACAAACTAATGACTGCGTACTAATGGCGAAAAAGACACAAACCTGGATGCAGTTTGGTCTTTATCGACTGCCTCACTTTCCAATAATTCCTTTTCGTACACTGCTCGGTTATCTTTCAAGACATCGCCGTAGTTTTCAGTGCGTGTTTATGGGATGTAAAACGCTCCTACTTTTGAGAATTCAGTTGGGTTGGTAAACTTGGCCACGAGAAGACTTCCGTACTGAACGGCAGTGTGCAAGATTGACGAGCGTGGAGGTTGAAACGTTTGAGGTAAAAGCTAACAGCATTTGCGCGCCGTCAAAAAACTATTATGTTGACTTAAATGCAAAGGGAACAGAGTCATTCTCGGGCAGTCACTCAACTGTTGCATTGTTGAATTAACCAACAGTCCTTCGCGGACGGCTATGGACGGTGTAACTTTTGTTAGTAAAATCACAAGGTATCAGTGCCTCCACACTTTTATTAATCCATCAAACGATGATACAGACTGATGAGTAATTCCATGGTTTCCTTCAATTTGAATTTATTTAGGAACCGGAACCATAACGATCGCTGAGTTCATCCAGATTTTTCAGAATTAGCATCTGTTACTGCCATTCTATGAGGAATAAGATCGTTGCCTCATTTCAAGTGACTACTAAAAGTTGCTAGATAAAAAGATATCGGTTGGACCAAAGTTAAACAGAACCGATTCGTTATTTAGTGCGACGGCACAATCACTTTAAGAAGGTTAATCTTGCTGGTCTGAAAGGAAAATCTTTTGGTGTTCTCTTCTACACCAAGGCAAATTCACCTCAGAACAATATACCACAACAAACAGCTCACACTTTATTCAGTGAGGCCTTCAAGGCGATTTAGCATTTATGTGCTCAATTTTCCGTATGCTCCACCTATTCGTTATCAGTGCCAATTGTCGGAGGGTATCCCTTATAATGGAGAATTAATTGGTTCACTGAACTGCAATACAACACAAATTTGAACCTCATGTTGATCTGTTTTGCCGTATCGCGTGTTTTGTTCAGACCCAAGGGATGATTTGCCTTACTGAATGTTATTTATATCGTACATGCATAGTTATCGGCTGGGGAAACTGAACTGGACTTAACAGAATACACGCTTGCACTTTACACTGAGACTCTGTGCTAGTTAACCTTAAGATTTGTTTATTGATTTCCAAGCATGGTGAAATTAGATCGCATAAGATAACGCAGTACCCACTTCTCTTAACCGATCTTTCATCGTTATTAATTAATAACAAATACCCTTTAGATTACATCATTTTTGTCCCGCGATATTCCTTGGGCCAAATAATTGGACTCTTTATTTTATTAGATACACAGACTCTCCGTCTAGGTTTAAAAATTTTAAAGCATTTCACTAAATATTTTTGCAAACTTTTATGGCTAACATTTATATTGCCTGGTCCTACTGCTTTCTCTTATTCCTGACTCATGCAAAGGAAGTGTACTCCGATCTTATTCTTCATCCTCTTTAACTATTTGCACGTTGCAGCAAAATTAACAGAAAAATGTTCCCAGATTCCACTGTTCCAGAACACCCCAATGGTTCTACGGATTTTTAGAATGCTTTATATCCGACGATAGTTCTTGTCTCACGGCATTCCCCAGGGATCATCATAGTTCTTCACACACATCTGGGCTCTTTTCTTCTCCTGCCTCTACATGACGAGGTTGTCTTACTTTTTATATTGCTCTTTTCCGTTCAGCTCACTGATCATGAATCATGCCAGATCTGTAGGTTGCGTAAGTAGTTGATGTACTCTAATCCTTCTGTCACACAGATCACTTTCCTCTTATGGACATCAGTAATTACATACAATTTCTCCGTGCTTCTCTCATGCTTCATAGAGTTTTGCCAAATTTCCACTTCGCTTGCATGGAAGCCATGTGACTTTGGAAAACAATTACAAGGCAAAGTTGAGTTTTTAGTTTTAATGCAACGGAATCGTGGATAACAACGACACAAGCGATCGGCTAATCTCATCAGTTGAAAGGAGACAAAGTAGTTTGGTTTATGACCGTTATTTGTCATAAAAGAATACCAATGAAATGCACTGGAAGTTATTCCTCCTTCCAGCACCAATACGTTTGCTGTTCTCAAATCTCTAATGTCATCTGGTTGTTCGGTCCGTTTGACTAGGATACTATTAATTGCATGAGTGGGGTCGGTGAGTTAGCTTGAATACTATCTTTACCAACTATCTTCATCTTCTAATTTGATTTGTTGTTGACCAGACTGTTTAAAATGCAGACAGGTTGTTTGTGAAGCGTTACAAATTAGGGCATTCCAGGTAATTCTTCCATTGGACGAAGCTTGCTCTATTTGGTTTGCTTACTCCATTGTAGTCAATTCTATGGGTCACCATTAGCGTAAAAAATATATCATTTCTTCCGTGCTTCGTCCTACACTATACGGTGCCGGATGAGATAAGCAACTCAATGGGGAAATCCCGATATTCTTGGTTGAATATCTGGTGAATATCCCGTCATAAAGAACAACACAACGTGGCGAACAAGTTCGTTTTCAGTTATTCGTATTCATGCCAATACATAACATCTAAAAAAAACTACAAAAAGAACTACAAACAAACAATGAAATAATGTTGACCAAACCAGATAAAGGAGCTGGTATTTTCATGATCAATAAGTTGGACTACATTGAGAAAATGAATAGAATACTGGGCGACGAGTCAAAATTCACAAAGACTCCAACCGAAAGGGATAAGGCAACTCAAATAGAAAAATCAATTTTTATGAAATTACGAGCCTTAAAACAGAATGGAATAATTGACGCCTTAACTTTTGCACGGATACGACCCACAGGTACAACAATTCCCAGATTGTACAGCCTACCGAAGGTGCAAAAAGACGGAGCTCCGTTGAGGCCTATTTTGGACATGTGTAATTCTCCGTATCACGCTTCATCTAAGTGGTTAGCCAGCCTACTGGAACCAGTCAGGGCAGTCATTTCTAGACATAGTGTGCGAGATACATTTCATCTCACGGAAACTATTAAGAGCCTACGTCTGGAAAGGAAGCAGATGTTATCACTGGATGTAGTTTCTCTGTTTACGAATGTTCCAATCAGCGAAACGGCTCTCAGTAAGACAATTTGTCAGCTCTTATTAACTTCCCTGGGCTCCATCTTGGTGCATTATGCGTCGACAATGTGGTCTTACTAACCTGATTCTGATGTGATCAAATTTGTATCAATTTACTACATATCACTACTG
>LUCM01004137.1:40952-51691 GCA_008360955.1 Fasciolopsis buskii
ACAGACGCATTCTTAGAGTTGTGAATTGATGGGACTGCAAACCGACAATTTCCCTTGAACCATCTCCAGACCATATTTAATGTTATGTATTGGCATGGATACGAATAACTGAAAACGAGCTTGTTCGCCACGTTGTATTGTTCTCAATGAGTTCTGTGGGATTTTTCAAACGTTCGAAGCATCCCGTCATTACTCAGTCCTTCCCATACTCGTCTCACAATTTGTCATCACTGTTGGATTATTCTCTCCTTTGCGCATTGGTTCTCATCATTACCTCATCTCTCAGGAATAGGTAGAAAGTTCTAACCAAAACCGTATCTAATTTTATGTCTTTAAACAACTGGATTGTTTCTCTTAGTCTATTGTAACCTGCGACCGTCACTGAGATTCTCGTCTTCTCAAGATTTTAGTTGCATCATTAGAGTCAAGCTAACCTACAACGCTCTCAGATTGGCTTCTTTCCGTCGTGGTGTCTTAAGAACCAGGTACATAACAACCAGGAATAATTATATAGCTAAGGTAAATATTTTTCTCCGGAACTCAATAGTGACTCGACGAGCGTGACGAGTCTGGTTGTAGGTACTGCTATTTGTGACCGAAACTCCTTTGAAAATCGATTTATACGAAAATAATGATAACTGATCTCCGTGACCTTCAGCCAATAATTCATCGGGGATTTGTGCAACCAAAACCGTGTTCCTAGTGCATCAATTTTGTTATGAATTGAAGTAAGATTAGCCAGTCTCAATACCCCTTACCTCTTATTTACTGGAGAATTCCTCATCCGGATTGAGAAATGGATTGTACGGTAGTAACTAATTTATCGTACACAGGTTAGACAGCTGCGCCCCAGAGACCCTATTGTCGATAGGTTCATTAGCAAAAATGGATAAGACTTCCATGTTTAATTCTTTCTCATTCAGCTTCCTGGAACAAGCCCCTAGGAGATGGTTGAATATTCTTGGATAGTGTTTGAACTTCAGCACCCTGGAATTCGAGATACGAACTGATACGTTCAGGTTTTCTCCTACGTTTGATGGAGCGATTCAAACACAAATGCCTGAAGAAATGAATTAGTTCTGCTGCACCAAATATTGCAATTCGCCTCTTCAGCATGTAAGCTTAGTAAGATGGACCCAGAATCATACAACTATTTGGCGAAGTCCGCTTCTTTGGCTCTTACAGCTTCAGTGTCCCTTTCTACTAGTTAATTTATCGCTTTTTCCAGTGAGCATCAATGGTTGTCCAATAATGGATCAACTATTGACAAACTGATGGATTACCGAGGACAAATCCTTTGTATATAGGCTTCTATTTGATAGCATGTACTGGGATTCTCGTCAACTAAATCACAGATTTGTCTAAGTATTCGTTTGACACTTGTGATAAAATTACCTGTTTTTAGCACAGATTCTTTGTCACATGCAACCACACTCCTCCAGATTTTAGCGTTGATTGCGAATCTCTCAGAGAAGGCTTGCAACTCTTCTCTTCGGGCTCACCAAAAAATTTGTAATTTACCTTCATCTCTGGCTTTATCGCAAACTCGTTGTCGGTTGTTCAAGTCAGCAACAACCGAATCCGAAATCTTTGTTTCGTAATATGGCCTTGTTCAGATAAAGATGTGATCGTTCAGATATCGAGACAAAATTATACCGACGCTGAATGGACACAAAATTTCCCAAATTATTTCACAAATCTAGTCTATATAATGTTTTGTTGACCAGCTGTTATTACAATCGCTGAACACTACGTCAACCTTTCATGTTTATGTTTGTTGCGCTCGGCTCAATGAAGTTCGGGAATGCCCGAATGTGTGTTTTTGCTCAATGATTCTGAGTTCCGGTTGCAGATTGCAGTACTTGAATTTGATAAGCGATTTAGAGCTCAACCAAAACTGTATTGTACAGTCTTGTTTGCCAAATCCAATGTCACAATTAGAATGGGCCTAAATTCATTGGGAAATAGGAGTTGATGGGCTGAGGTTTACTGTCGATTTTGGTGTTTGTCCTAATAACCAAATGTGAGTATCAATGACAGCCGTATCCAGACTGAAGGAAAATGAGTCATCCCAAGAACAAAACCAGGACTTTTAATTCCGCCTCACTTCTTGGCATTTTGATTGCCAGTTGGGCTCGACAAAGTGCAGTAACAATCCTGCATAAATTGCAACGCTTGGAAGTAGAAGAAGTGAACGTTAAAAGCGTTTTCTGGTGAACCTGCTTGAGCGCATTAGTGTGCATGTGTGCCGTGGATCACAAACGAGATCATCTAACTTGATGACTTTCATTCCCCGACCTAAGTGGACGTTGGCCTGGGTGCCAACCGAGTGATAAACAGCTACGTAGCAGACTCATACGGGTGGCAAACTTGCGCACGTTGCAGGCGACCTTTCGAAATGACAGCTGTACTCCGCCGACCAATCCTAATTCATGAGTTTCATACAAGCCAAGGAGTCAGGGATGTTTACGGTCGACAGATCATCCGATACGAATTCCACGGCCGAAAATGGGGATCATGTGATGTATAACGTGGATTGACCGGACTACATTCAAATGGGCAAAAATGCTGTTATTTAGTGTACATCAACACGGAGTGATGAGATTAACATTGAGGTCAGCATTAATGCTCAGCCCATCTGTAAATAATCTACTCTTGCGTTGTTTTGAGTGACGTAGTATGGTCACAATCTTAGTGATCACCGACGCCCATGCACTAAGACGAAGATATCATTTGTTTAACGATTGGGTTAGTAAATATAAATTTTAATCCAATCCCTATCTGATGAGAAACTGCACAATGATGAGCAAATGTGATCTTGATAGGGATCAATATGCAAAGCAGCGAATTACGTATACGATTGAGAAAATGTGCTCCGAAGATAGGAACCTGTATGACAAAGATGAGAAACCGTGCAATGCGTTTGAAGAAATGTGGAGAAAGGCGCAGTAACGATGGGAAAACCTATAGTAGGCAGCGCTCTAATCTTCGCTAGGGATTGCTGGACCCTCATTTCCTCAACTAACAAAATAATGCATATAATAAGGTTGGAACGTTTTCGTTTGTTTGCAAAACAGTCTGATGGGCAGTTAAAACATGATATAACAATGAAAACCTATTTCTGTGTATCAGTCCCGATTATATACTTAACACATGATCGTAGAAGAATGAAAAAGTCAGCATTTTGGATCTGACATATCTGTCCCCATATAGTGCCAAGCATCATCACGAAGACTGGAGTTTTGATCTGCAGTTTTTCATCAGCCGATTTGACCTCATCATAGCGTTTGTTATTGAAAGATTTGCGATTTAACCCGCGGGCTCGGCAATCATAAGACCTTGAAAACCATCAGCCACCAATATTTAACATAAAACAGTAACCCATGTAATTCCTACAGGTGTAGTCAAATACCGCTACTTTTTCCGCTGGTTTTCAGCTTCCCACCGGTTCTCATCCTCCAATGCCCAGAGCATTTTTTGAATCCAACCATCACATTGCCAGTGTAGATTTTTTCTTCGATTCGCGGGAGGTGGTCAAAAGGCTGCGATTACTTTCTGGCGAGTACCTGATTGTCCCATGCACTTATGCACCAGACCATCCCGGCGATTTTCTTCTTCGTGTCCTGT
Source organism: Fasciolopsis buskii (assembly GCA_008360955.1). NCBI lineage: Eukaryota > Metazoa > Platyhelminthes > Trematoda > Plagiorchiida > Fasciolidae > Fasciolopsis > Fasciolopsis buskii. Next base: position 44,580 of record LUCM01004137.1, read on the forward strand.
TTGACCACGAGGATCGAACATGCGAGTGAGTATAAACGGACGAAATTTCGTATTTATTAATGCATTGGTCTTTTTCCAGCTAACCAATATTTCGTTTCACCCTAGTGTACGAGACAGCCAGGTTGTTGACATTAAGTAAATGTACAACTGAGGAAAACCGATAGTTTCAAAAATGATCTAACATTGATGGAAATCTATTATCCCTTGGTTCAAAATATAAATTTCACTTCTATCTATGAACAAGATGAAGTTGATTTTCCGATTTGGGTGGATTTTGTATGCCATTGTCGTTAAGACCTCGAATTACGTTTGAAAGAAAACTTACCGTCTTTACCGCGTTTCCTGCGTCTAATGTTTAAATAAAAATTTGTTTAATCTTATCAGTTTGTTGCTGAAAACAGTAAAACAATCGTGGAATTAATCGCGAAAGCGGTCATTGGCCACCGGGGAAATTCGTTCATCCATCCGTATGCGAAACATCCCACAGAGAAAAAAACCAACTCTTTCGGGACTGGTGTCTCCTTTCTAATGGTTAGCCTTGCATGACCGGCGAAAATCCTCCGACGAATCGCCGTGTGATTCTTAAATGGACTTATCATCCAATAACACTTCAAACGATTCAAATGAGATTCTAGTGAGAGAATGAATAGTCATTTTAAAATCGTAATGTGCAATTTACAGCATCAAAGTCAACTCTATGCCAAGAAAAATAGCTGAACAAATTTCATCAAATCAGGTTTTATACTGAAGGCCTCAGTGCCCCACTTGGCGCTAGCAGCTGTCATTTAGTACTATGCGGCAAATATCTGGACAGAATAAATCTATCAACTTTAGGTTTAGTAGCCATCAGCTGCTTGAAAACAACTAAACTTGTGTCGTGTTTGAAATAATCTTCAATAGCTTATTGATTTACTAGGGTCACAATGAATTCTGTCAATGCGCTATCACGACTGCTGCTGGTAGACTAACAATTTGCTCACGACCACGTAACTCATTCATTTCTACCGTAGATACCGTGTCCGAGAAACCCTGTGCCACACAATGTAGAACGAACTACAAAGTTCAAATTCTAAACCACAAATGCACCAGTCGGTGGATGAGACTGCTGGGAATGTCGGATATGCGTTCCCCACAGAGATCATTTAGACGGTTTATTTTGACTCAGAATTTTACCGTTTGTGTGACACAGTCGGAGAACGTGATGAATGCTTCATCACTGAACGTGCAGACCCAGAATTCCGTTTATTGGAGCCCAGTTGGTCCTAAGAATTTTAAAATAAAAACGTGCTATTTGAATACAGTGGATACAGGACACAAGTTGCATGATGTAAGCATTTCTTTCATTCTTTTCAGTCACGCACATAAACATGATAATTCGCTTTAGAATGAGAAGATGAGCAACACAATGGAAAACAACCAGTGTCGACAAACTCAGAAACGTGTTTGGCGAAAGCTGACTGGTTAACGCCAGGACAGGCGCACGTAATTCAACAATTTTTACGCACATAGTGGCCACCTATGTCTGTTGATCCCTAAAGCATCACAGAAGGCCAACAGTTCCAGGTTATGGTTCCGTACGACCACTTGGAATATTTGTTTGGGGTCAGTTTGGTGACTGAAGGCTATAAGATGTATCGCTCACTTTCTATTCGGGCAAACGTTGAGTGGTTTTATAACTAATCATTTGGGCACATCCTCACCCATTCGTTGACCGAGGTACCAATCCATTCTGTCTGCGCATGTGTCACCGCAACTACAGACGAAATGATAAATTATGAATGTCGTTTAGGTCGGGCACCTTTGTCGATTATCTGTCGAGATCCAATCCCTTGGTAAGATGTAGAATGTTCAGTTCCACAGAAAAGTAAGTGCGCTTCAGCGCACGCCTGAGGTTTTGGCGCATTAGGTTTAACAGATGATCACTCTTGAATGTTAGGGTGATTATCACTCGCTTTTTCTCCACTAGAGCTTCGACTGGAGTTTATTTAGGTCGTTTTCTTTTGTGATTCTTGACGGACTTGTCAGGTTATCCGTTTGCCCTGAGAGTCTCCGTTAGGACCTTCTGCATTTAATCTCTCTGAAGACATTTAGGCTTTATGGAGAAGTGTTTTACGAGACTTCGTTCGTAGGCAACTGGTGCGGAGCTGGAGGACTAACTGTACTGCTGACTCAAAGTTGCTCTGCGAAAAACGGTATTTTGTACTACTCGATTTAGACGTCTAGTCATTAAGATGTCTAGGAAGGCTGGGATGTTGTCATATTCTCTTTCATGTGCGACTGAAATGTTTCGGTTTATTTTGATCAGCTGATTGAGGAATTCTGCATAGCACTTCTTTAACTGGCATAAGCTGAATGACGCTTAAACGTGGTGAATTTAGCTATGAGAATATGCATTTATTTTTTGATCATTCTGAGGAATATATCAGCTACTGTTGACCCTGGAGGGCTGCCGACCACAAGTCCCTTTCTACCCTCACTCAACATGTTTTACAGGCGCGATTGAGGAAGTTAAAAGAAATGCTTCCATCTTGCAATTTGTTCACCCTGTCCGTTCTAATAACAAAAAGTTAGATTTTGATGAATACCTGTTGAGTTGCCGAGTTGGGTTGATCTATATACACACAAAAGCACAAGGCGTCGCACGTTAGCAGAGGAGCACAGCCTATAGCCTAGCAGGACAGGAACAGGCACAGGTTGGAGACAATAGTTCGGGCTGGAGTTAACAAGCCCCGTAGTCGCACAACGATCGGAACGGAACTGCTGCTATCTTGAATGAGCAACCACACAGAACGAAAAAAAGGCGCGGAATGCGAACGCTTAGCCCAGCCCGCTAGCGGAAGAGAGGAGACGAACACAGGACACTGCCGCGCGTTTATTGATAATTCATCAATACAAGTAAGAATTTAAGTGAGCTCTATCGTTTATATAGTTTTGTAGGGTGACCTTGGTCCATATGTGAAACAGCTAATCACAGAACAAGTTTTGCTGAATCTTTTTGCGGACCTGTAAAATTTTTCAACCGCGCAATATATAAAATAACGTCAATTTCGAAATACTGGGAAAATACCGAGACCAAGTTGCTGTGTGGACTAACGTTGGACATTCTCCAGGGCTATTATATCACTTATGCGAGCATTGGTAAATACATAGAAAAGATAACACAGGGGTTAGATTCTTGCAGAAAGAGGGATCGGCTCATAATTTCAATGGATTTCCTATCTTTGCCAACATGAATTAACGTTTTACGTGCACGATTGAAAAGATTAAAAAAAGTGTTTACATGTCGCAATCTAATCCCTTATTCCATTGTATTCAAAAATAATCATGGGAAATGTCCGTTTCAGACTTGTCAGTGTTTTGCCAATGAAAGGGAATCTACGGATGTTTCTTATCGGGTTTCAGGCAGATACAAATAGCTAAAGCCCAAACTTACTAGCAGTATCAAAAACTTCACGCGTGCTTGTGAACTACCTTAGACGAGACTGATCAAAAATAACTCACTGTCGTTAGCAATCTTATGACAAATATGCACCCATTGATTTCCGATTTTGTTTATATAGTTAAAAAGCACAATTACTGCAAAAAGTTTCACTCCTTCTGGCGGTCAGTGAATTCGTGAAACTGGATCAGCCTTGCCATCGGAGTGACTACTAAGGTGACGTAAATGAAACGTTCACTTGAACACCTCGCCAAATCTATTTTCTCTTGCTTCTCTGCAAAGTGCAAACTCCGATGTCTCTGAGGTTCTCGTCGATTATCAAGGTCATTGTTCGTGGCATGTCATCAGTATCAACCAATTAGGATGTTCCCTCACTCGCTTAGGCACTAATCTTGGGATCATCGCAATATATGGACCATTCACTTAATGTCTCACAGGTGATCCTAATTATAACCGCATTAGTTTTCTTATCAATCTGGGACTGGTAAAACCTTTCTACTTGTAAGATGTGATCCTAAAGTTTCTCCTTTGTTATTAACTGCGATGATTTCCTCATTTAAAAAGCGAAATCTTTCTAACTTTAGCGCTTACACCGTCGGAACTTCCACAAAATTCTAGCCCAGGAAAATTCGCGCGATTTGCGCGGGTGATCTAAGCGTAAAATTATACAACGACTGCGACTGAGAAGTCCCAAGGCAGCCACGGCAAGTGAAATCAGAACCTAGTCCCCATCAGCCTCACGATTCTGATGCTGATTTACTTTACGACCAAATGGAAAACTTATCAAACATTTGTTATCATGTCTGATGACCCTCTTTTAACAATGCCAACTCCATCAACTAGATTCTGTTCATGGTCTGGGAAGTCGTTCTCTATTTAGAGAAGTGGGTTTCAAATGAAAAAGAATAAAGAATAACTTGATAAGTTGTATAAAGAAACCCAGCTGAGAAGCGGTAGTCGTGACCAGATCTGGGGCAAAATGACAGACGTTGTGACATGCTAGATACATTTATTTAATGCTTCCTATGCGCCGAATGCACAGTTCACGTGGTATTAAAACATGCCCGTCGCATCCGAACGACAGCCAACAGAATAGGTCGTTTTGCAGTTGTTGAATCTCTTAGTGATCAATGCTTGACATTTGGTAATCCTGAGGACCACCTATTTTTAAGTATACAACGACCAAGTACTACTTGCTCGTACAGATGTTGTTTCTGTCCAGTCACTAAAAACGCATGGTAACGATTTTATTCACAATCGATTCCTAACTTGTTAGTGAGCACTATACTAATAATCTGTCCGCTTGAGTAAACACAGCAACAGCTTAACTTGAATCGACATTTTTGAAGGCCGTTCTCAACTTTTAATGTATTCTCCGAGGGATATTTCAGGCTCCATGTTACATGACGCCGAAAAGGTTTCATTTGCATATCCTAATAAACTACCAATCTTGTTCACCATATGTGGTTGTCCTGTGAATAAATTGATGTAGTTTTTCTATTTGAATTTGTGGTGGACTTAACATGAACGTAATATTTCAACTACTTTTATTCATTTCCTAATCAGAAACAAAATTCGGGTAACACTTAGGATTTCATAGTCCAGATACCCTAACACAACCATTTGTGTTGTCCAATCCAAGCGGCATGCAAAAGTTTGCCGTGCGTTTTATTCCTGAAACATGAAAAACCCGTCATTTAATACGGGGACGAAGCACCAACACATTGGTGGACAAATCAGTGTGCGTAGACTAATAAGTTTTGTGCTCATTTGATGACGACTACAGAGTTTTCAGTAAAAAGGTACAGTGTTTCATGATGCAGTATCATCCAACTGACAATTGAGAACCACGTAAATGCTCTTTAGTTGTTTCCATCTTGCTAGTAATCGTCAGCCCTGCGAATCCGCCGCAAAACCAGAACGCGAATTAGGGACGAACGAGCTTGAGTCAAACGCATCAGCCATTACTGTAACGTGAAAGACTGAACGAAGTTTTGAACATCGGGACTGCATTATATAGAGCAGTTTTAGTAGTTGATGAAACGACTGCGTTTGAAAATATAGAATTATTCCAATATTAAAATTTACTTCTTTTTCTATCCTCCGTTTCATCAGACCCGCACTGGAACGAGTGGAGTTGACTGGTTTGGCAGCCAACGGTCCGGAGACAGATAGTCATTTCGAAGTGATGCAACCTCGGCTCCGACGATTGTTTTACGAAGCATCTGGCGAAGCTATGGCCGTGGATGCCTTTCAGTTAGAACCTATTTTGAATTGTATGCTGCGAGATGATCATCGGTCCCCGTATAGTATGGTATGTTGTTTGTTGTTAGCGCAGTGCATTATATCCAAAATAATGTATGCTTTTCACTTTGCACAGTATTTGACAGAAAAGTTTATCCAGTACAACTGCGGAATTAGCATCGGTTTTGCTGAAAATTTGTCCGATCCCGTAGGATCTACGGGCACACGGAATCAGTATTAAACAATACGCAAGAAAGGTGAATCCAGTGATAGGTTTTAGTCCACTTGATAGCAGAAGTGGCTTTGACTATTGCAGGTGAGGTGTCTGGTCTGTGAACTTGGGTGTTCAGTAAGCCATATTGATTTATTCCCTGACATCCCAGCTGGCAACTGGAATGGCGAAAGTTTAATCTGGGTTTACTGAAACGATTAAGTGATCGAGGTTCTTTGTGAGTTGCTATTGGGAAGCAAAATGTTGCTGGTCAACCATTTAAGTTCGTAAGTAAGGCAATCCGTTTCATTTCATTTTCAGTTAACTGTTTCTGCTGGAAAAGTGACATCTAGGGCTGGGTCCGTTTATACAAAACAAACTGAACAGTTTATATTGCCTTGTGTCTTGTTATTAGTTTGTTAAGCATGTGCGTCATGGATCTATCCCAAATGGCTTTTAGTTATACGTAGAATTATTTTATCTGTTAAGTGCAATGTTACCATTCATGCGTTTAGTTTTTAATGTATGCGACGTGAAAACCAACGCAATTTTTCCCACATTGTATATCATTCATCCTTGCCACCTGTTTTAATTGAACTAGTCTTTTGTTTAAATGTTGCGGATGTTGAGTTTGTTGCGTCACTGTTCGCCTTTCTCTTCCAATCGGCCAAGGACGCTTAGCGGAGAAGTTGTTTCAGTCTTGCCTACCATAGTCATCAAGGCCAATTTTGTTTTAAATTTTCTGTTAATTTGAAATTTTATTTTAGAGTTATGTATTTGTCACTGTGATCAGGGGGATCTTAGTGTCCCTATATCATGAATGATATTTTGTTTGCGAGCTCTTCGGTGTTGCTCCATTACCTAAATTGGTTTCAACTTCAGAACCAATAAAAAGGTTAAAAATAGAAATTGTTCACTTGCATAAGGATTGCTATCCCGTTTGTTTCGAGAAGAAAAATCTTGAACTGAAAGCGGCTCAACTTAAACGTCACAAAGAGCAGTAAATTTAGTTTTTTTATGCATGTTTATAATTGTTGTTGATACTTTTATAACTACTGGTTTCTGCACTTCGAGTGCTTCTGCTTATTTTGAAAATAGTCTGGTGATTTCAGATACACCACATCTAGGATTACACAAGACATACGTCAAGGCAGGTCGTCTTTCCTGCCTTTCTGTTTGCGTTTATCGTGGTATTTGATTGCGGAAGCATGTTTTGAA
>LUCM01004138.1:0-189128 GCA_008360955.1 Fasciolopsis buskii
GACTGAGCTGCTAATTCAAATCAATCCCCGACTTAAAGGACCAGGAGACTACTTCGTCAGGCCTCTATCCATTGACCTTCCAGGCATGATTGGATCTTCGGCTTGAGATAAGCTATGCTGTATACCTCCTTGGGTCATGGAGGCACGCATGCCGTCATACCACGCCAAGGTGTAGTCTCGTTGTGAGAGCCACACCTAATATGTTTTCGTTACTGGTTGTCAGTGGGTTCGCTCGCTTCGCTTTTGCCTTTCTTCATCTTGGTATTTCTACTTGCATTGTTAATGTCTTACTCATTCGTTCGCCACTTCTGGCATGCCTACTTGCATAAACTGAGACCGCGGTACTTCCTTCATATCAGATCTTCGCACATTTCCCCACGGAAAGGGTACAGCCGTTAGTAACGTCACTGATTATAACCCCGGTGCAATGGGCAGGTCGAGCGTCTAAACGGTATGATTTGGAAGACTGTCACTTTGGCCTTGAAATCCCGATGTCTCGAAATTCGACAATGGGAAGCGGTTCTTCTCGCTGCACTACACACCATACGTTCTTTGCTTTGCACGACAAACAATGTAACGCCACATGAACGTCTATTTCTTTATAACTGCAGTGCTACTATCAGAACTTCATCCCCTAATTGATTCCTGATTTCCAACAAGGTTTTACTGAGAAATCAGAATCCCCGTTCGAAGTACGAACCGCTAGCTGGAGAGACAAGACTGCTTGATTGCAACAAAATTTGTACTCGAATACTAGTCCCAGACGGTCATGAAGAGTGTTTCTTTAAGAAAATTGGCTCCCGCTGCCCGCAGTGAGTGCACGGTTGTCCCTGATCCAAGTTCTACGCTAGGCTCTTACTTACTCCCATCGAATCCTGATCAGGCTAATTTCGACAATAACTCGACGGGTGTTTCCCAGGACCCTAATGTTGACAGGGAAAAGTCCGCAGAAAATCTGCAAGAACGACGCGTCCGCATTACCTTCTGCGTAATCGCGAAGCTTAGTTTTAGCTCAAAGAACTATAGAGATCTGCACCTTCCATGAAGTTTATAAAAAAATTATGAAACCGTGAAGAACACTGCATTTGTATTTCTTATTCATTCCCAGTGTTAGCAAACTACTCCATAGCACTTTACGCCAATTCGATTGCTGACGGATCACCACCACATTTGTCTTCGTTGTCACCCACTGCAAACTAGCATTTTACAACTATTTTCACTTTCTTGATCCAGCTCTTATTACTTTGCACATTAAATTGCACACAACCATCGCAGCTTATGTGTGTAATTTTCAGCAAGAGGGGAAGAATGCAATGAACCTAAGTCGTGTGCGAAGGCCATTCTCTATCCTATCTAGATTTGTTTTAATAAACACTCACGCCCTGATCATTTTCTCTACTTCCAGCTGTATGTGAAATTAATCAGTCAATTAAAGCCTAGTCAACATTCCTGTTTTCTGTTTTACTCTGGTGTTTGACTGCTGGGTCATGACAACCCATCTTCAAGAAAATTACTGCATTAGTGAACTTATTTGGGACCTTAAACAAACTGCGTATTCATGCGTTCGGCCTTCCGTACTTTGACACGAAGACAACTGCGCCCTAGAAACCAAAAATCGCGACATCACTCAATTGAAGTGTACGACAGTTACAGAGAAATCAGTGACCTCTGTATCACCCTCAAACTCACCAGAACGTACGAGAAGCGCTTTGCTATCGAGTCCAAATTCATCCCCAGACATCTGTAAGTATACTTAGGAATCCCTACAATGGTAGAAGACAGTTTTACGGATGACTCGGATTCCGAAAAGGCCTCAATTCTGGCAAGACCCTGTGCCTCAGTGTAAGCTCTAGAGGTTTTGCTTGCACCACTCCCAATGTTGATTGGTGCACCAACAATGACTGGACGTTCGTTTGCTGAAGGGAAGATTATGAATGAATTCCATTCATTACTGCTGCAGAAATCACTCGCCTGGATGAAATTCGCACAAAAGTACTAGAAAAATTAGCCCGGCACGTCGCACCAGCACTGGCAAAACATTTCAACGTTCCTATGACAGAATAGTTTGCCTGGGGAATGGAAAAAGACCATGAAGGAAATAAATTGAAGGCAGACAACTATGGCCCCGTGAACCTCACTCGTGTGTCGGGAAGACACAGAACAGTAAATAAGAATCCAGTTGCGTGAACATCCGCCAGATTATGAATTTCTCATCTCTAACAACACAGTTTCACGAAAAGAAGCCTCTGTCTGTCAAAACTTCTGGCCCGTGAAAATTAGTCCCAAGCAAAAGCAGTGCTGTCTGACGGGTGTCATGTGGATTAATTTCAGTAGGGTGTTAGATGAATTCCCACACTGGACTAATCTTGAAGCTGAGACCCTTAGAAAAGCTGTCAACGCAGTGGGGATTTTGTGAGAGGAAGGGCCCTTGGCTAGTACTACGTGTGGCACGGGGGCGAACAGTGGTGTCTTCATGGTCTGTCTTGGAAGCACCGTTATTTTTTGGGTTCATAAACGACTTACCACGGGTAGTGAAATCTAAATGTATACTGTATGCGGGTAATCTGAAATCCCGGCGGATAATCGGAGATCCTGAAGATCGAAGCCACAGGAGGGCCTGGGCGCTCTCGCGCGCTGGTCGGAAACATGGCATATATGCAGGTAGGTCATCAGAGGATGTGGGACATAGGGGCACTCCTTTCAGGGTTCTCTGCCACGACTAACCGAGGAACGCGGTCTGGGAGTAACGGTTATCCCAACGACAGGATCCGTGCATCCGCGTGAGCCATCCTGGGTGTTATTCGTTGTTCCTTCAGCCGAATGTCGTACACCGCCTCCAAACTGCTGCATATCACCCATGCGCGACCACGACTGGAGCTTGGAGGGGATGCTGATTTCCCATGTAGAGCTGCGGAATGCATTACTCGAAGCGAACTGGGACTGACTAAATTCTCACTCCGCGACGGCGATCGAACCAAACCACACGCAGTTACACCGAAGAACTAAAATGCCTCCCCGGGTGAGATAAGGCTATGGAACTCGCCACAGAAGCGGATGACTATCACAAGTTCAAGTCACCATTGGGCTAGTTAGTGAGGTAGTGTGACACTCCGGCAGGGCTCACGAAGGTGGTGGCGATCGGCTTACAAAGGTGGACCCAAAGGATAATGGGCAATCTTCATCTTCTAAAATACAAGGAAGGAGAGACACGTCCGGTTCAAGTCCCGTCAGCAGAAGCTCGCCTACTCGACCACGAGCAGTCACACCTAGTTGAGACATCTGAAACCACCTTTGATTTCCTCTCCCACCACAGGAGCAGGGAGTGAGTTCCAAAGTGAAGTCACTCTCCTAGACAGATGATACGCAAACAATTTACCCCAATGGAAACATCCATCTTCGTTTTCAAGTTCTATGCCACACAATTTTGTTTCGCATTGTTGTTGAAATATAGAGAAAAATCGTGGCAGTCCATTGAGTTTACGTGCGCCAGTCCTTTTGAAAAATAAACGAACGTGATCTGAAGGCTTGCAAAAACTAACCAGCATCAAAACTGGATAATGCAATCAATCAATATGGCAGGTAGACATGCAATAATCCCCAATAGAGCACAGACAGTGATCTGTGTGCACTTGGGGCTTATCTTATTTCACCGCACCTCAACGACTCTTGGTACTGCACACTCTTTGTTGGCGCCGACGTTAGGATTTAGGGGACCATTACACGCGTCTCGAATACACACACGCACACAGGCACAACACTACGCCTCAAAATCTTCCGTCCAATAAGCTATCCCATCTTCCTCCACTCTTCATTCTGATCTGGAGTGCTGTTCCTATCGTCCAAAATGAAAATTAGCTTTAAGTAATACTATCTCATAAGTTTCTGTCACAGCGACTTCATCTCCCCTAGGCACTCCCACTTCGAGCATCGTCCTAGAACGAACGTGCGGAAGAATTCTTTAGGCATCGCAGTCTCTTTTTGGAATAGTTCAACTCAAGAAGTTATTAAGCAGAGAATGAAGAAACCTTCACAATACTGGATAGGTTTCTGGGTGCTCCTCGTCTGAGTCCATCACTCCTGGAGTCCTAAAAATGACGAAAACCGACAAATGAAATAAGACCAAAAAAACAAGATATGCATTTGTGTACTTATAAATTATTTTTTCTTTCATATATCTGCCGACGGAAAAGGGGACGTGAAGGTGCGAAGAGTACTCTAACTCTCCTTGCGACGGAAACCAGAACATTGGAATTGGATGTGAGCAACCTGAGAACAAAAGAGTACAAGACCCGCGAAAAAATAGACCCCCCCCCTTCGGCCCTTAAAACACCGAGATATTTGGAACAGTGAGGGACTACAATTTCCGGCCGTAAACCACCAAAACAAACCGACCAATTTTGCGAATTAATCTGTGTTTCGTTTGTACCACCGTAAATTACCCACTTCCGTTTCTGCTGCGAACTTACGACTACGTGCTAGTTTTCTTTCAAACGCATTCCTTCTTGCTGGTAACTGACTGGTTGCACTATAGGTCTTCGAAGGGATTATTCGACCCAAATGGAAAGTACAGAAAGACAGAAACCAGTGCAGGCCGAGGTGCAGTAAGCGTAACCACCGCTTAAAACCCTTACAGCCAGAACAGTGCGGCTTCCAACTGACCACACCCCACCAGCGCACGCCAAACGACCTTGGGGATCCAAGTCAGTTCAACTCCCGTTCCAGTTCAAGTAAGATTACTGAATTATACGGCGAGATGCCTGGTCATCCAGGTTCGTTCACCGAAAGCTCCATGGATCAGACGAAACTTCGGAAACAGGAGGATGGAAGCCCTCTTTAATTCCTACGGTGGAAGTATGTTTTCTGAATGTGAATCAAACAGTAATTTCCAAAATGTTTAAAAGGAAAATAATCATCACGTTTTTCTCTCTACATTCTTTCCCAGCCATACGATTCACAAGCTTATCCGGCAAACAAAAAAGCACTCGTTGTCTAGCCTGCCTTTGAATTCACGCCCCAATCCCACCCCGACCACTTCCTCCATGTAGCTTTCTCCAGTCGATCACCATTCGTACGGCAAACGATTTGCTGCAGTAGCAGTAGTTGCACGCTGTCTCTCTCTATCATTTCCCCTTCATCTCTTAGTGGTTCAATTCCATGTTCGCACAGGACAGTAGTCTTGATGCATTAAAGTATTACGCACATTCGAGGCTAGTAAGCCTTTTTCCTTGGATCTCTAGCAATCTCAACGGCCAATCGAGCGTATAGAGTTCTCTCGAAGGTATATGCAAGATCGGGTGCCCATAACTAATAGTTTTGTTTTCCAGTTCCAAGTACATTTTGCTACAGAAATCCCCCACTCCTCTAAATAAAAAAGGATGCGGGATTTCTTCTGACATTTGGGGCGAGAGAACATCCGTTGTGCTAGTTGTCCACCATCTCACAACGAGTATTATTATCACTCTATTTGTTTAGCAATCCCATACACCACAGTTATTTAATACCCGGGACTTACTCGTGCCCCATCTTATCCAGTGATATGCTACCTGTTGCCCTCTTCAGCAAGTGCTACTTCTGACGACAGCTTGCTTCAAGCCTCGACCACGTTTGTTTCAGAAAACTTTTGCGCGCACACCTAAGCAATAGCGGGTCCGACAGCATTGCGCCATTGCTTTGCGTCCAAACACGCCCCTAGCCTCTACCTTCAACATTTCCCTCCTTACCCCCAACATTTTGATCATATTGCTCCAGAATCTGCACTCTTCCATAGAATGCAGTGTCAGGTCTTTCAGCCTTCTTTTGTGCAACTTGTCTGTTTGTATCTCAGTCACTCTAAAGGCTAACCACGGAACACTCTAGGGGCAAGCCCTGCCCTTTAGACGGCATTCTGAATGTGGCCTGAACATCGCCGTGTACCGAGAAAGTGCACACTTACATCTTTCCACAGAACACCAACGGTCAAATTTCAGGGACTCCCCTGGTTTTCGCACGGCAGCCCTGCCCTGTTCAACCCACTTTCAGTCTGCCATGATGAATACTCCCAGGCCATTAGGCTGTTCAACCGCATCAGCTGAAAGCCCCATTTTTGTCTACTATCGTAAGTCCTTTTTAGGCCCCTGATTATCAAGTGGCTTTTACTTTAGTTTGGTGGGATGTGCCGCTCTTCAACATGGTCAAGCAATTCTTGTATCCCCTGTCAGTCCCCCACGACCATTTTCTCCCACGACCCATCTGTCATCCGTGAAGACGAAGCATGGTTACAAGTCCAATTATATAGAGAAGGAATATGAGCGGTCCAAGAGCTAACCGTTTTGGTGCGCACGTGATGCCTCGAATCGAGCTGAACTTTCGTTTCCTGCCCTGACACAAGAAGATCTTTTGGTAAGGAAAACCAAAACTCAAGTTACTACCCAGCCTCGGATTCCGAAAAACTGAATCTTTTGCAGCGACAGATGAGCCACCGAATCAAACGCCTTGTTGAACTGAAACTAGCACATCTTTGTATTTTATCTTTTATCTTTTATTTTATCACCGTTTCATCTAAGAACCCTGAAAGTTTCGAGGGAACCAGTTTCCCCTTTTCGAATCCATGGTGCTCTTCACAAAAAATGATCAGTTCATCAGCTATTTATTCGTGCAGCTCCTCACCCGTATCTCAAGACACTTGCGGGCTGATAGTTCTATAGGTTTTGCGCAGACCTTTGTAGATGGCCATTACAGACTACAACGTTTAATCCACTGGTGTTCCACCCCGGCCTGGGAAAGACTACATATAGATCCACTTAGTACATTGACTAAGGGTTTTAAGTTAGCTGGATGGATTCCGTCCGTTTATCATATTTTCTCAGGTTTATCTGTTGCCGTACCTGTGGCGTATCCCCAAATATCAATTTCGACTGGGTGATGGTGATTTTAGCAAATGGGTAGTCAGTCGCTATTTGATGAGTCAAGTGCAAACTTGCAAGCAACCTGTCGAGGGCTAGGCCTTCACTACTGCCTTCATACCCTTCGACTTCGCTGGACATGAGCGGCCTTAAACCATTTCTAATTGCACCATTTGATTGCCGCTAATACCTTCGGCCTTTTTCCTCAAGTTAAATGAAACTTCCTTCTGCTTGCGCTCTAGCTTTTTATCCCCTTCCCCTGCATTTTGTGTGCTGCTCCCAGCTCCCTTCGGTTTGCAAGGATTTTCGTGCCAAACAGCTTCTGCCACTATGTTTGTTGGTCTTAACGCCTATGTCCACCAGTCAGCTTTATTGTTCCACCTTTACTCCCTCGGTGGAAGAAAATCTTTCGGGAGCCCTTGGAAACTTTTCTTGGCCACTTCCAGGTGGCTTTTATATCATTACCCTCGCCGCCGGTAACCCAGTTTAGTTGGTTTGCGCTGGCCTTCAGTTTTCCTACGTCCAGTTTCTTGAAGTTCTTGCGCAGTTTTTCAGGGTAATTTTCTTACCCAAACCGGACGGTGAGTTTGGTCGTCAAACCATAAGTGATACCTGACGATGTGCAACAACCTAAGATCTGGATGTCGTTCTTGTACTCAGTGTTGGTCAGGCCCAAGAGTAATGGCTGTTGCCTTTACCTAATCCTCGTGTTTTCCTTCATGCGTTGCGTTACGGCCCTATTCTCCGGTGGACTTGTCAACATAAAATCCCCCCTCCGTGAGGAGAGCTCCTCGCATTCCATTCAGTCCATGGGTCATTTAACCCCCAGCCACTATCAGTGCATAGGCTTCCGCAAATGGTTGTTGCAGCGCCTGCATCATTTGCCGACCCTCCGCTTCTATGACGTTTACAACTCTGTATACAAGTAACGGCTATTCGCCCACTTGGCATCTTAACGCAAAGTCTGCGTATTTGTGGTGCTTAGGTTTACTTCTGAACCATTCCCTGTCTTGTTAGTGGGTTAGCCATGCTTAAAGCATGCCACTACATTTATCATTCCTGTGAATATATCACTGGTTCGCGACACAATGCCCATTGTGGTTCACTTCAGTGACGCACGTGTCGGTAACCACAACTATTTTGGCTGTATTCTCCCCAGTCCTGGTAGGCTGCTCCATCCATTCCCATCCTGTACTGCATGCGCTGACGTAAGAACCACGACATTCGATCCCTTCCCCCGTATGCTGTAAACCTCATACCATTCTGCACCCCGGCAGTAATAGACCTGTGGCCACCTTATTTGCCGCGATGTCTTCCGCGAGCGCGGAACCATGGGTTTCATAGGAGACTTTACTTATCAGCCCCGTCTTCCCACCTAACACACGATATGCGACCGACTCAGTGAACCATGCCACCAATCGTCTTCCGCTACTTTCAGCGAGCTCATGCGTCCACACGTGTCTGCATTTGAAACTGCCTGATCACAATTTCTGTAAGCTTCAGGGGCACGTAATGACCAATCTGACCCAAACCAAGACAAAGGCGGATCCAAACTACTACGGTAAAATTTGGAACAAATTAATTATGTGCAACAATCAAACCTCAACAGTGTTCGTCTCGGGCTGCGTTACTCCCCCTTCTGACTAGAAATCACGTAAACAACAAAGGGCGTCTAAGAAAATCAACCAACGGCAAACGGGCTCGTGGCAATGGCGAGACTCCAGTTTGTCAGTGTTTCAGTCATATTGATGAAACAAACCGAAAAAACGAGATTTATCCCAAATGTTTATTTGCTTTTTCAATGTGACACGCAATACCCTTGTAACATTTGATCACGCAACCAAGCATGTCTGTCGAAGTTACCGAGAAATGTACGGATATTATTATCCCCCAGAAGGCAGTTAGCAACAGGTGGACGTTGCAAAAGTGGGGAATGCCAGTGTATGGTTCGATTTTTTCGGAACCCTCGCCATTTCTTTGCCTCTTCTAGTAAATGATCTATTACTGCCATCGCTTTATCCCCTTTATTTTTGCTCCTTTTTATACAGCCCTGTGGACGGGGGTCGTTCCTGACAAGTTGATGCATCGGCTTTGCCCAGGGTTACTGGCAGCAATTTCAGGGCATCTCAAGCTTCCTGGGATCCTACTGGTCTGGCGGGTACGATACAATAGCGTCTACCCCTGATTTTGAAAACGATTCCAGATCTGGCCGAATGCTTGTCCTTGATCCCTGCGCCCACGAATTCCGCTAGCATCGGCCCAGTCATGTACGGTTTTTACTCCTTTTGGATGCCACTCAAGCGCCTACACTATGGACTCGTTTTAAGCCAGCTCCGTGATTGAAACCAGTCATCCATAGAAGATTGTTTATTCTTCTGGAGTCTAGACCCATTCTAACATTCTATGGTGGACGGTTCCACCGCATCCAGAATGAATAGGTGTCTACGTTTGGCGTCAACAGGCCTGTGAGGTCTCACTTCAAATAGCTGAGTTTCCAACACCTCAGCTTTTCTTCTAGGATCATGAGTCCAGTCATAATCTCGACTTCAGTGTTCGTCGGTTGTTTTATTATCCTGTCTTTTTGTCGGCCCTAACCAACACTTCCTCCTATTATTTTAACTTATGGAGTTGACGATTTTGGCCCTGCTTTCTACGTCCCAGCTTGCACATCTTTTGTTGTAGTCCTGCCTGTGCTTCCCACCGGACTTCTGATCTTCTTTATTCTAATCCTCGGAAGCTTCTTTCCACCTGGCCAACTTAGATGTATCCGCAATCCTCTTAAAGTTGCTCAGCTCATAGGCTGGTCTGGAGATAACCAAAAACATTGTACAGATCGACTCCATCCACTCTCATTGCCCGTAAACAACAAAATGCTCCGCTGGTATACCAGTGTACTTCACGGCCCGTGGCCGTGCAAGTCAGTGACGGAGAGGTGCAGCATCACTTAGTGAAGTCCAGAAACCGTTCAGAGCGTGATTGCTAAGGCATTCGACTGGCGACCGTTCATCCTGAGTTCGCGTCTCAGTTCGGGCGCGATTCTTATGCACTGTTGATGACTCTTGCCAAGGATGAAGGGAGTGCATATTGCTCCTATGGCTTTTTGGTGATGAGCTGAGCGATGATATCACTCGGTGAATTATTTCATGAAAACATTCAATTTCCTACTGCTCACATATAATGCATCCACGAAAATTTTTAGTACGGTTTAGAGACAACTTCGTCAAGGGTCCTACGATTGACGGAATAACAAATAGAGCACCGAGTTTAGAATCGAAATGTTTAGTTCATTTGTCCAAGGGTAGAAGTGACTCAGATGGCCAAACAAACGTCAAGAGTTATTCAGACATTGTACACAGAAATTGACAGCCACCTCCGCAAATTTTGTCACTTTGCATTATCCTTCGCGTCCAAGCAACGGTGTTCCCGCTGAGAAAGAGGAAAAAACTCATCTCACTCTCTCGGGGAGGGAACGATTAATTCATGGGCGTCGCAAAATGCTTGAAGGGCCTAAAGTAACGCGCGTATCTCGAGCACACAGACGTACAAGCTCAACTCAGTACACGTTCGACCTAATCCTACCTTAATACTCTTGGCAGCGTGTATCGCAACGGCTTCTCCAGCCCACGTATTCCACCCATTTATCACCTCGTCACCAATGACGTACGCTGCAGCTGCCAGGTGAGGGCGATTCGTAATCCGTGTTTTTTGATTTTCCTTGGTTCTGGAGTCCAGATCTTCACGGAGAAGGGTCTCGAGGAGAACTGCAATCAGACCCTTATCCACTTTGAAGGTCTCAATGAAGTCGCCCCGAAATCTTTAGCATTCCAATTAAAATAATCCTGCGTCCCTGTCCCCGTTCACGGGTCTTCTCTCTTTAACATTCAGCCAGGACTGTAGCTAATCGTTGCGCATTCTCCAAACTGTTCTTATATATTTGGGAGGATGGTGACTCAGCTGGAGTACAGTATTCCAAGTGAGGCTCAATGGTAGGCTTATGGAGAACAGCGAAAATATTTACATTTCGGCAAGACAGCACCGATCTCCTCACAAAATGCACTCTCTTTGTCTTCTTTGCAACAGTAGCATACCGATCAGCCTATTTGAAATCCACCGCAACTTAGATTTCAAAGTCTTTTACTTTACTCGCAGCGTTTATGGTGAAAGGATGATGATCGCTGACAAATGTAAGTACCTCTTAGGTCCTTGAACGCACTGGGTTTTCCTGCCTTGACTGGTAGATCCCGTGTTTTATTTCCCGTTTACTATTGAGGCGATGTTCCTGGCCGCAGCTTTCCGTGCAGAGGATCCAACCCTCCGAAAGCCATCCGCGAAGAACTTGGTAGTTTTCTGCAGTTGCGCAACTAAACTGCTTACGAACAGCCTAAACAATAATGACCCGAACCCCAAGACCTGAGGTGACCTATTATTGTTGACCCTTAGGTTAGACCTAGCCCCTCAAACTCCGACGGGAGAAAACTGCTACTTATAAAATTAACTACTCACTTCGCTAGGCTAAAATTTACGCCGAAGGCTCGCAGGCTGAGAAGCGTCAGGCCATGATATACCGGACAAAACGCCTTACTGAAACCAGAATGACATTTCTATCGGCATATCTTAACACAGTGTGGGAAACACTAAGAAGCACAAGATCCCTGTTTCAGGAACCCATGCCGAGCCGAGCACAAAATAGAGCGCCGCGGCTGTTGCAGATACAAATATTCCCTAATAAAGTGCTCCAGCAATTAGAGAGCACACATCAGGCTGTTTGTGGATAACCACTGCCACTACAACTTTCCAGTTTTGAGGCAAATATCCCTGCAACATAGCTGCCTTGTGCAGCTTATCAATCAAGAGGTCGGCAGAGGTCAGATGGGCCTCATCGGGATCCGATTATATGTTAAAGTTTGCATTCTTTATGTGTAGACCAACCACATCCTGTGTCATCTGCAGTCCGTCTGTGCCTGTTGGCTGGGGTGGAAAATCTAATTACCTTATCTAAACAATGCATACTGCCAGGGTAATCAACTAATTCACCCCTGTCGCTGCCATGCACTGTAACAAAACTTTCCTCCGTTGTTGGCTGCCCAACCCCTATTTTGAGTGATCCCTTTGATCGGACATAAGCATGACATTTCTTGCGCTGCTTGTTAGTTCAGTTCGATGGCCTTGTTTCATAGTTGTACTTGGCGGTTTGCACTAGAATGTTAGCCTCGTGTCTACCCTTGGCCTGTCGAGCCTATACCCGGGCGCTTTCACCAGCATTACCCATGAACCGACTTCGTTCCCGACGATTTACAGCCTTACGTGTTCCTGGCTTCCACCACGCCTCTTTTCGTCACCTCATCCTTAGTGCGAACTTCTCATGTTGGACAAGGTGGCAAACTTCATCATCAGCCGAGTTTTTCGACAATAGTTTTACTAGAATTCCACGTCAACCCCAATACCCTCATGAAGCTTCCCCACATCCATTTCATTAAAGCCTATTACCATTCTATGAGCGGCTTTTGGAGATTAAATACAATGAGTACACTTAATTATCGGGCGATAACTCGTACCCAAAGGGGGGTGAATATAGAGCTGCTATAAATCCCTTTCTTGGTTTACAATTACCGTTTCCGGGGGGAGCAGCATTAATTCAGCCTCATATCTGATGTTCTCTTTTATACATCAATGGATGGCATTTCAGTGGGGCTACTCTAGAAATTTTTCTCTTTGAGATCTCTATATGAACACTTGAATCTCCCGGTTGATGTGTGGTAACATGAAATCCCTAACGTGTACTGCCCTGAAATTCATGATTCAGTCCAGTTCCAGTTAAGTTTGATAGCAGTGCATGCAAAACACCTGGATCAAATGATGCTTTGACATCAGCAAGGGTGTAGGCCCTCATAAGATTAAGGGTTAAAAATGTAGTCATTTGTGCAACTCAGGCTGTCATTTACAGCATTTCAAAAAGGAAAAGATATTATTACGCCTTCCTCTCTACATTCTTTTCCAGCCCTACGATTCACAAGCTTATCCGGCAAACAACCAATCATTCGTTGTCAAGCCTGCCTTTGAATTCACGCCCCAATCCCACCTCAACCACTTCCTCCATGTAGCTTTCTCCAGTCGATCACCATTCGTATGGCAAGCGATTTGTTTCTCATCTCTAGTTGCGCGCTCTCGTACTTATTTCTCTTTGTCCCTTGGTTTTTCATTGCCCATTTTCAAGAATAGGGCTCTACGGTGGTCCCCCACCTCAGCCAGTTTCTCAAAGTTCTTGAAAGTTTGTGGTAAGTCACCACTTTCCCTATGCTCATTAACAGACTAGGAGTCGAGTGCACTTAGCTTATACCCGATGTTCCACATTTATCCGAACCGGCGTGTTCCATTATTTCCATGTTTCTTACCAACTAGGACAAACTATTCTAAATAAGATTAGACAAACACCTTGAACAGCGGATGAAGAACACTATGCTTCCTATATCATGCAGGCATTCTGGATTGGCGTAAGCCACACTATGCCATATTGGTTGCTATCGGATTTCTGCAGACTAGGCTTGAAGTTCGCACTTACTGGTACACCGAGGCCCCTCATCTGCTGTATCTGCTTCATCGAGACCCTATCCACCGGTGGACCCATGAAGCTGGCGCGGCTGACTTCCCCTTTATCAGCCGCTGTCACCTTGTGAATTTCAGCCAAAGATCCGATCTCAAGGACCACTGTTGAACTCCATTCGTATCGCCCTGGATATCTTCACTGTTCGGTGCCGTCGCCTGCAACAGTGAGAAAAGAATTTCACACCCGTCGATCTCGTCGTTGACGTACCTCGGGAACAGCAACGGCTCTAAGAAAAACCTTCTTGGGAACTCGCTGTGAAGCAGTCCTTTCAAGTTACCCCGGCTGTGCATCACCGCCTTATATCTGATCGGCTCCTTCGACGTTACCTTAAGGGTGGTATCGCTCAGTGTTCGCCCCTGTCTTCCTTGGCCCCACCTATTTAGTTTTTGGAGAAATCTCAGCAGACGGTGGGATTTTTCCCAGTTGCTAATCGGTCTACTTGCGCGTTGGTTTTTTCAATTCACCAAGGTCTTTTCCTAAATCTGTCCTTGGATGCTGGTACTGGCAGTAGGCTAGGGATTACTTTTAGCCACCAACCAGCAATATGCCCCTCGGAGAATTTTTGGTATTGTTATTGGATGCATGGCGTCCACCTCTTTACTCTATATCTCAGGTAGGGTCAGTAACCAGGTGAGTCCCCATATCTGGTGAAGGATTTTAGCTTTCGCTCACAAGCTTTCGTGGTGCGGTTTTTGCATAAAGGCGGTAATTCGTTTTGCTTGCTCTTGCGGATTGATGCAGCTCAATTCGTTGTTGGCAATAAGCTGCTGTTAACTGACCCTCATCGATCATCCAAATAGTTGTTACCCCTCTCTATTTCCCGCTCAGTCTAAAGACCATATGAAGCAGTTGACGTTTATCCATCCCTGAGATGTCCTGCTTTGTTTTCTGGGATTACATTACCCGAAGTCCCAGTCGCATTCTGCTCACGACTCGGAAGCTTCTACTTGTTGGTCCCTCCGACGCAAGGCCCGTTATTCGCTCCGGTGCTTTCAATAATACAAAGTCAAGAGCCGATGATGCTTGGCCGAATCTTCACTGAGTCGCCTCAGTAACGTGTTAAGCCACACCAATTGCATGCACGAACTCCAGCGGCTGATATACGCGGCTGTCTCATAGGTTGTATCAGACTCAGGAGTATTAAAATCCCAAGCAGTAGAAGTTTCCCCACAGCCCGTAAAAACATACACTGAGAAAACGAAATTGTTCCATGTCCCTGGCTGGCGTTGACCCCGGACTTTGGTAGGCACCTACAAGTGGCATCCTGGATTCTCCATTTGGGATGATAACTTCCAGAGCTTGCACGTTAGGGGTAAACAGCTTATGGCGTTGTCATGCCTCATCCTTTAGGCTAGCAGGATCAAATTACCACAGCTCATATTTTCGTCCTCTCTGTCCTCTCTAGCGAACAGTATTCATGCGCCCTTTATTCAGTATATAGCTCCCCCGGCTGTAGGCAGGTTTCAGTGGCTGTCACCGCAACTGTCTGCAAATTCATGAATCGATACTCCGGCCTTTTATTTTCGGAACCTGCAGCATTTGTGTAGGTCGTTTTTCTCACTCTCCCTTGCAGTTCTCTTGGGCACTAAAAGGAAAGGGGCGTCAAATACTCAGGACTTACTCCCGAGGCCCTCGCCGTTTTTCCTCATGACGATGGGGAGCCCCATCTTTACCTCCGGGCTTGCACCATTCTTGTCCAAGTCCTTCTGGTGAATGGCACTAAGGGGTGTCTTTTCCATATCAGGCCTCTCAATTAGGTCCCGCCTAATGCGCCTACCAACAGCTTAATTAAAACGGGCGGCTTTCGAATGTGCTCTTTCAGCAAACATCTACAGTGTTAGTTTGGACCTTTACTGCCACGATGTATTCAATTACAAATATCCGTCCTTAGAAAGGATACCACCGATGGCAGTATCAGTCCCTCCATTATAACCTCCCTCCCCAGTAATCGTTTTCGATCGACAAGCTGATACCAGAAATCTGTCCGCATACCCTGGGCTGGCGAACCCTGTCAACTTTAGTCGTGGAGCTCGTCCTCCCGTGCCACTGTCCTCTTCCTGTCCTTCTAGACACAATACACTTTTAATGGCTACGCTGTCTGCTATTTCCACCGTTCGAATCAGATGCACCTTCCCACCGTTCTCTGCTTCCTGATAATCGTGTAAGGCGCCGAAATTCGATGGGCGACAAAATTACGGTTTCTTTCCAAGACTATGCCAGTATTTAAAGCCTGGCACACCTGATGTAATGTTTGCCCTTGTCTGAGTTCCTGAGTAACCAAGGTTCAAGTATAGAACATATGACCTCTGTTGCGTTTCTCGTATTCCGCCCTAATTGGACCAATTCATTTTTGCCGTTGACTTAGCTTTTGGCTGATTTTTGTCTTTCGGCTCCATTCCCCCTCTAATAAAAATTCCTTTAAATCGCTATCAATGCATATAAGCTCCGGGGTTCCGTTACTCCCAGTCAGATCTTTTTAGTAGAATCTGCACTAGAAGGCTATTCGCGTTCTTCTGGCGCCAAATCTTCCTCTCACCCACAGGGCTATTCCTTATCCTTTCCCATCCATTCTTCTGTACTCCATTGCAGCCTGGGCCTTCGACTCGGCGCATTGCTTGCCCTTTATGCTCCCCAGGACCTTCCGCTGGCTTGAATGATCGCTTCCTTTGGCGACAGTTCGTGCAAATATTTTGGAAGCTGGATGAACCAAACTAACTTTGCATTACTGGCGGTAGAGCTCATATACCTTGCCAGGCGTCCACACATGCGAAATGGAATCATTTATTACATGTATGACAATGCGCAGCTGTATATAGTTCGCCCTTGAGGCGAGTAAGTTTTCCGCACTCTCCGTTTCATCAAAGGCTTAGCTGTGAATCTCTAGTCAATCTTCCCATTTGTATGAAGTCTCCAATAAAATAAACCGGAAACAGGGGTCTTTAAACTGCCCATAACAAGAGCCTGGCTTTGTGTATGCCTATTTATAGGTCCCTGAGATTTTTCCGTTTACCTAGCTGCCTACCCTGATTCCTAAGTCTATATCTTGCTGAGATGAGCTTTCAGGTCGCGGTGTTCAGTTTAGTTCCACACTTATTGCAGCACAAGCCTTGCTCGCGCCTTACGAGTGTCAAGAAGTATTTTGATGGTATGCACCCCGGTTAGGAAGCCGCATCCTCCAAGTTAATTTAAGTATGTTTCCATAAAAAAGCAGAAAACAAAAAACCTATGCTACCCTGGATGCCAGATATACTACAGATTTTAAGCATAGGCCTTTGAACTCATAAACTTGTAAGGTGCGGTGGAAACCCTACCGGCAGTTTATTCCATATTGAACTGCCTGAGAAGACATCGCATCCTGGTTGTAGTTCAAAGCATTTTTAGGGAGAGTCACATTCTAGATCATTACCAAGCCCCCAGACAACAGGTTCCTTGTGTCCACTGAACAGGTACTACTTAACCAATACCCCAGGCGTGCGCCCTAAAATTAGTCAATGCAATTTTTTCCGGGAGGCCGCATTTGCGAGATTTATGTGTGGTCACTCCAAAAGGTGAAAGTGTAGAGCTGCTTTACAGCTGCAATGTGCCAGTGGACACGGAAATATGAAGCAGGATGCCCGGGGCCCCCAAGCTTCATACACAGTGCGCAGGGCACCAAGTTGGGCTGTATATACTATTTTGTGCGAAAAAGTTCCGATTGACCGCATCTCTACGGAGCCAGAGGGTACAGGGGAATATTTGGAACGGCTGTGTTGTCAAAAGTTTGTAGTCTAGGGTATGGCGCTCCATTCAGTCTAGCGATATAACGCACTGGTGGCGCCTCGAAGGAGAAAAGAATCCTCCTGAGACGTCTTGAGTTCTCACTCCTGTGGCCTCCGTAGACAAAAAGCATTGTGAATAAAAGAGCACACATGCTCCGAAGGCTGGTGCACTCAAAAGTAAGATTTTCTGCTAAAAGATGGTTATCAAAGTGATGTTTTGAGTTGATCCTGCATTGCAAAGCCGTTAGGCATGTAGAAAAGATGTATGTCCACATGAGTGAAACAATAGTGTTTGCTCCACCGTCCTATGCCAAACCCCAAGAGGCCAGAAAAACCTCGGGTGGTGTTCGGCTGCGCAGCCAAGTCTCGCGGAACCTAGCTTAAAAAACGACCATTGCAGGGAGCAGATTTGACCATACCACCGACAGGGGCTCATTGTCGCTTTTGGATGGGTAAAGCTCTGGTATTTGGTGATTTATGAGAAACGTTCTTGACTATGAATATGCCTGACAAAGATAGATACGCTCTGCGTTGTTTGTAGCGAGCTGAGGACGCCATAAACAAACCCTCGGTGGAGTGCCAGATTATGTCCCAAAATTTGGTGCAGTATCATCTCCTCTTTGCTCAAATTATGTAATGCGAGAGACAGCGACCATCCAATGAATGTCAAGTAAACGGGCCACAGTGGGAATCATAACCAATGGTTTTCTTGTTGGCGATAACTGGGTTCGTTTGTCGAAGAGCAACCCTTCCAAGAACATGTGGTTGTGTTAACGGAACTCGCAACGAACGATAATTTCCACCTTGCAACTGGGTGCCACACATGCTCTCGACGAACAAACGAGCAATGAGAACCCGTTGGCGGCCTGTATTTTCCGCAAAACTCGAAGGCATTTTTGGAAGGGTTTAGGACGCTGGGTCCGCGGAGTTTCCTTTTCACCAAAACATTTCACATCCATGATTAAACTTAAAAGATTTATGCCTCCCGCTAGCTTCTTTTTCCACGGCTCTGTCCAAAATAGAAGCTGCTAGGACGACTTTTTAGGAAGGAAACTGTTTGAATTGACCATGTTTATTCTACTGGCCACGTGTGTTGGTAATGTTTTGAACAGTCATAAGGTACTGAGAAGCATAAAAATTCCGCAATGTCTGTTCTTGAAAATTACAAAGAAAAAAATGATTTGAAGGTATTTTCAGACTTCACAACATTGGTCTAAATTGCCGTGGTTTGCGAAAGGCTGCGTAGCAGAAACGGAAGTCACGACGTTGGAACATTGCTGGCTAAGTCTCGAGATGAATAACAGAAGTCTTATTTCAGCACTGCGGGTTTTGCAGTAAAGTTAGTGCAGACCGTAAGGTGTTTCAAATCGATGGACTAAGCCCCGGCGATAGTGCATCGTCACGCCAACAATGTTAGCAGCCGTTTTATCACCAACAGGCGCACAATTGTAGTCAATGGAGCAAATACTGAACAATGGCCGCACGTGAAATCGGCTGACAATTCAGGCGATCATTACCCACAAAGAGTGGCGAACCTGGATTCGACGAAGCCAGACAAAGAGCCAGAATCTCTGCACCATTTCCGAGAAGCACTGATTCATCAACAAAAGCGGCAATCAAACTGATCATGCCATGGAACTAAAAATTAGTGCCATGACAATTGTTTTGGTTAAGCCTGTGCCTTTTTAGATTAGAATTTACCAGTCGTGCACCCACTTGCTCGGGGCGCTGGCTTGGCTGGTAAAACCTGAATGGATGTTGCCAACAATGGTGTCTGATTGCTTGGTAGCATGCTTGCTGGTGGCATAACTCCAGAATGGCTGCAGTCCGCAGGGTGAGGCCTTATCCCAATGCTACAGTCGGAGAGCGTTGGACAGGAACGGCAGAGGTGCAGCACCAATGATCGGAAGCTTAAGGGGTTGAACCCCAAACTAGCATAACGTTTTCCACGGGTGAACGTTGGATGCACTAGCTGATGTCCAAACTTCGACGCAAAGCACGCAATCATCATTCCAACCAGATACGTCGCGTTCGATCTTTATGCCTAACATGCGCATGCAGTGGAGAGAGATGCGGGGAAGAAATACCCGCTAAGCGCCGCGCGAAAACTGTTTTAGATTGTACGAGGAAGAGCAGCGCAAGCAAGCGATCGGGGGTTGCGCGTAGTTCCTGCGCCTCATGACCGTGGGATGATATCTTCACGCTCCGCTTCTTAAATGCAGACTCCCTGCTGGTGGGTTCACCAAAGATGCTCAGTGACAACAAGAATTCTTGGGATGTTTATTTTGGAATCAGGGCTTGAAGCAGGGCTTCTTGAAAGATAAAATCACGGCGCTCGGGATTTAGTGGCACTTTAGCCAAGTACGTCTTCCATTGTGTTGAGACTTGTAGACGTTTTTCAGGTCTGTCCCAGCGATATTGCTCTCGATGAATGAACAACAAACTCTTGGGGAGAAGTTCTAAAACAGCAGATTAACGGAAGTAGAAAGAATAGTGAAAAACGATCCATTATTACCGGTAACTTCTAGCAATATCACCCATTTGGTTTTGACCTCGAATAAACTTTTAGTATTAGGGTTTGGCAGTGGTTTTGTAGAACCGATTAATCCTTGCGGGATATATCTTCACGAGTTTCGGCAAGGCGATACATTGATCAATTCCGAATGGGAGGTAGTTGCGAGAACACATACCACTTCTCGAAGCCCGAAAGAAGCGGATACATGTTGATAGGCCGTTTAGGGCAGATGAAGAATTAACAATCGCCAACGGACACATCCATGTTGGTTCTTGGCCTCTCCGTGCCGCGGAGCTGGCGCTTATCCGTTACAAAGGACCTGCAAGAGGAGTAAACGTTAGAACGGCAAAGAGATGTGCGTTTCATAGGCCTTTTGGAAGGTGAAGAAGGAGCGGGTAATACTACAGTTTCTGAAGACTTACGGTGAGTAAATTTTCAAAATTCTGGATTGCGGGCACTACCTCCTTCTTTTACAAGCGTGCATATTTTGTTACCAGCTATTTTCCGATGCCAACCAGACACTGAACATCGTGCCTTTTCTGCTGTCAGCAGCCGATAAAAATCCCCCTGAAACATTAAGAGATTAGCCGGACTAAGTCCCATCCCCTAGCACTTAAGGTCCGGTTTCTTGTACTGATAATTCTCTCACACAATTGTGACACCACACAGCACGCCGGCGAATCACGTGCTCGTTGCATCACACTGCCATCGTGAGCATTCATTTCTTCAGGCAAGTTTTGGGGTACTCTAGTTTCCTCATTCTCAATCGTGTTATGCACCTTTTCATTTTATATCTGTGAGCAGACGCTCAAAAATTAGGCACAATTATATACGCCTACTTTTATATCATGTTTTCTTTGAAGCGCGTTTACGCTACCCAATATTTTGGGTTACATTCTATTAATCTGAATTTCTTGGTTGATGAAAACTACTGAATGCAGATTACGAGATCTATTAAATAGAATTGATTTGATTGACAGTATTTCAAAGTTCCTCTATGCAGTCGGTAATATAGCACATTGATTAGCTTGGCATAGGGTAAGACCAAAGATAATCCTCCAAAGTTTTATATCGAAATTCATGAAACCGCTTCCGTATAATTATGATTTGTTGCTTCATATTGCATGAACCACTTGTGTATTCCTGTACATTGATATAGACTTCCGCTTTGAATTTTTAGGAGCGCATAGTTGTGGTTTGTAAGTGTTTGTCCACTGGTTAGCTTTTATTTCCGGGACCTTAGGGTCTACTTTCCTACTGTGTCATAGATTTGGGATTTGGCTTTGCCTATGGATTTCTCAAAGCCTGGATACATCGGAAGCATGGAAGTGTTTCGTCCGTCGGAGCTCCAGGACTACTGGCCGTATAAGGATCTTCACACTAACATGCGCTATTTGAGGGTGCCGGTAGACCACAGTTTTGTCTGCAGAAGAACGTGGTCAAACCAGTAGTAACCTGCGGACTGCGTTGCTTGACGTTCGCTTAAATTGCACTATTTGCGTGCACGCATTCCTTATCGAACACCAGAGTTATTGTCGGCTAGAAAATCTTGAAGATCCACGTTGCCATTTTGTTGGAGATCGAAAACGACAATGATTCAGCGGATGAAGTCACGCTAACCAAACCCAAGAGGCACTTCGGATTAATTTGAAAACCCGTTTGTACGTCCGATGGTTTTGTTTAGGGTGCACTCGACAAAAATATGGCTTCTAGCCACTCTAGCGTCCAGCTTAGAGGCATGTCGATTGTGCCCTGCATTCCAGTACTTGCTATGCCCCCTTGTTTGTGAAGGGCAGAATGTCAAGTGGCACATCAGATCCAACAAATAAATGCCCACCATTCGCTCCGTCTCAGAATGCGCCATCACACAGCCGGCGTCAAGCCTCTCAAAATTCATCTACCATACTGTAGCTAACCACCTGTTCCTGCAGCCGGTTCTATGATGGAATCACCCCAGTGTGTGGAGAACCTAGCTCACTCTTGAAGACAAGTTAGGCCATGCCAAGGCCTCTATCCCACTACTCTTTATCCTGTGTCTGGTATCAAAGTAAGCATTTCCTCGGATTTTATACGATGAAGGCTTTCGGTTGTTCTGAGAGCATTTCTTGGGTCCCTGCAACTACGCGAGCCTCAGCCAGAGGAAACTTCACGTTCTCGATGTCCTTCTTCAATGGTTTTCTCTTCTAGCTTTCCAGCGTTTTGCTAGTCAGTTTTTCTACATTTACTAAGCAGTTTTCACTTTATTTGTGTAAAGCGCTTGCGCTTAAGTAGAATCTTCTACACCTGACGCTGCGATATTTCCATTCAGGAACCCCAAGATTTCAAGTTAATTACTAGGTATCGCCGGCGTGATCCAAAAGGTTTCTCTCATGCATTATTCAAATCTCTCGTGCGATGCTTGAGGGCTTAAAGGTTTTGAAAAGTTTCATCTAGGTCCGTGACATGGAAGCCTTCATAATATTTCCTGCCACATCTCTTAATTTCTTGCCCTTAGAGGTCAGTTTCTGATACTTGGCCAAGTTCAGCGGAAGGTCAAACTTACGTAGCCTCTTTGGACTGGCGGATGTTGGTTTCTAGATGTGCATCTGCTAGTTTCATGTCTTCAGATGGAAGATGGCATGAAAACCACGGTTCACTAGGTCCGCACATGTCTGACTTCTGGAAGTCTTTTCCGGACGGTGTTATAAAAGGCAGGTTAAGTTTGCCGGACCGCAGTTTTTCTGATTTGTCTAAGTGAACCCTCTTATATTCCCACCTATGTAGCAGTTTTCACTTGTTTGGCAATTGATTTAAAACTGCATAATGGAAACTGTTAGTATTTGCTTCAGTGATCAAATCATCGCCTGGCTTAGCTCGTCTGGAGCAATGGCACTACACTTATTTGGCTTGAGCACCTCCGCGGCAGCTTGCTACTCTTTGATGAAAATTTGTGAGGTTTCCGAGATCTGTTCAGTTTTATCTGGTTCCGATTTGACGCTTGTTGTATTCGGAAGAGGGAATAGGTATTCAGGGTCTGGGCTATGACACTGGGTATCTATGACCTGGTCGGCACCAAGCACTTTGTCGTCCGTCTCAGCGCAGTGAAAAAGTCTTGCAATTTTTGACTCCCTTGACGCGGTGCGTTCTGGGCTTCCTTCTCATCTTCCTCGGCAGCCTGCATTCAGACATGCACTTCTCTTTTCGTTAGAGCATCAACCCTTCCTTATGTGCCACTCCGGAGCCTCCTCGTGTCTTAAGGGCTCGATTTGCTTATTTTACGAGTTAAAACTTTACGCCTATGTTGTTATCCTTACAAAAGCCAACCTTTGCTTTGGTTGACTTTAAGGTGAACAAGATATTATGTCATTATGAATGAACACTAATTAAAACATGCCCGCTTTTTTTTTGCAATCGGGATTTGGACTCCAAGTCTTCCATTTTCCGCCTGGCACAAACACTAAGGAAGGCTGTGGCTGGGGCTTTGCCCATTGTCGAAGCTTCACATATCATCGCTACATGGTCGCCAGTCAAGCGTCGCATTCTGCTCCTTGGATTACGCGTTTAACTTAGCGAGATTCGGGAACCATCAGATTAAGTGGTTGCAGACTGAAACCGCCAGATTGTTTAGAAAATTCAGCGATTAGGTTCCAGGTTTATGGACGGCGATCGTTGATTTAAAATGACCGGAAGATTTAAAGATCCCCCATGAGGTTAACATCTCTGGTAGAAAAAGAAAGATCAAAGGCGACTAAACGGCGCAGGTAAGTGTCAGCGTTGGAGTCTGTTAGAGAAAGTACGCACGTACCTAAAACAGGACGTCGATGTCCGTAGAACGCTTCAAATAAATATCAGCAATCAGGAGCCCGATGCACTGGATTAGAGAGTTAGAAAAAAACGACCGTAGAGGTGCCATTGATAAACGAATAACCTACAGGTTTGCGGATGGGATAACTAAGTGTTGTAAGTGTGATCGGAGTACTGGCGGTGGTGGACGATACAAGAGAACGAAGTTTGCAAGAAATTATTGACGCAGGACTAGGTTTGTTCCCAACATAAGCCCCTGAACTCTAACAAACGGCTGCATATGCCCAAACTTACCGCGCCCGAGACATTCTGAAGTGCAAAAATTACTTGAAACGAGAATGCTGAAATCCGCAGTAGTAATATGTATTCAATTTTGTATTTCATGCCTCCACTGGGGCGTACTGATAACTTTTTTGGTCCGCGCCGCGCTCTCAACTAACGGGGTCGTTGCTACGGCGATATCAGAAGCGGCGTTAAATAGCAACTTTCTCCCGCATAAACAGTCTTACCGCCCACCTTACATGGTTCGCGCACAATGTGTCGGGTGATTTGCACAACTTAAGGTTAGAAAAAGCTGAACCAGCAGTTTTGGTTGACTTATTCTTGCAATCAAATGGTCTCGTAAGTTTGTTCTTGGCTGCACAGGAAAATTATGGCAAGTCACTCGAGTATGTTGTTATAGAGTGAAATCATAAATGATTGACCCTTGTGACTCACTATATTGCAATACGGCACCATCAGAAGCCTCGAAATTGGTGGGCTTGAGGTGTTGGAGATGCAGCCATTTTACGTCATCATGCGTCATTTTGTGGATGCCACAGGGTAAGTCAAATGCTTAAACAGAATAAGAGACGAAGAAGCGTACGAAGTCTAGAAATGAGGCGTACTGTTTGTACGATAACAAAGCTGAAAGGTAACCTGAAACCATAAGCATAGGCCGGCTTCTGCGAATTTTAGTGCTTCGTAATTAGACTCCTGAAGTGCCTTCTGCCTGTGTCAGATATTTCCTTTGACTAAGCCTCTCAGTCAATAGAACAGAAAAACGCAAGTCAACATTCGGATGGGAACATATGTCGTGTATATCGTGGTGCCGACGCAGAACCGACAACACTGGCGCAGGAAAACAGTAACGGGAAATGCAGATTGATGGAAGCGATTTGGAAGGGTAGACCCTCGGAAAATGCGTTGCGAGCAGAAACGCACGGATCTGTTGCACGATGAAACAGATGCAACCGAGCTAACGTCAAAAAATTAATATCAAGCGCCAAATCAGATTTAGAACAAACAACTTCCGAAAACAATCTACGTTCTGTCACCTATGGATGCCATTAAAAGAGCCTACGGCCAGAAAAACGAAGCTGTTGACGAAGGTGCAGTGATTGGTGAATGGGGACAGTCGCACGCTGTTGATTCATTTTGGCGTGCACGAATGTATGCGCCATGTGTACGTATGAAGAAATTGCTGTAGGATGCTGTAGGGCCAAATCGCTGGCATGCAAGAACCGTAAAGGAACTGAGGATAAACCAGGCTCTTTGCTAGTAAAATGGTTGCGAGAATCGTCGCCCGAGTGAAACCGCACCGAAGCGGTACAGAGGATAAGAAATGGAGAAAGACCAAATAGTCCGGAAATAAAATTGAAAAGTCCGAAAGCAAAGATCAGAGGCTACCGGAGCAAGCTAATGACCGAGGGTTGGGGCCAAAATTATCAGTGTAACCTACAAACCATCGAACTGATTTAAGCAACGAAAAACGAAAGTAAAAAAGAACGGGTGTAACAGCCGCATAGCGTTTGACCTATATGGAGAATTCAGATGTGATATATAATTTATGTCGTAGATATGAACACGTTATAACTGCGTGTTGTTGCGGTAAAATCATTCTACCCTAATTTTCTGGCGTACATAGTGTACACAACAATCGTGCTGCTCTCTATTACCTAGCCGCTGCATTCCCACAGATACGTAGATTCCCCGGGATACCAGCCAAATGCAACTTAATCTAAGTCCACTGGCCGATTCCATGGATTCATAATCAGATGGAAAACACCACATGGTCTCGCAAAACTGTCTACTCGTCCTCATACGCTCAACTATTTTTTTTGTTCGCGCATCCCAACTGCCAGCCGGTTCACATTTGGGATTGTCCGCCAGCCTTTCTGCTACCATTTTCAGATCAGCAATCCGCCGGCAGTCCGAGATGATTCCTGCCCACCGGCTGGCTCTGGATAATCCAACTCGGGTAGACGAACGACGCTGCTACCAGACCATAAAATTCACCCGATTCTGTTGAAAGCCCGTCTTTCGACTACCGCTGACCCACCACACGCATGCTAACAAAAAGGACTTATTATACTATCATTCACAACGTATGGCAGACCAGTGACCCTCGCGGAACTCAAGCATGCCCCTAGGCACCCGTCAGATGACTGAAGACCTCCGAATCACGCGCGATCTTTTCCCCAGGCCTCAGCTAGGATGTTATCTTCTCGCATGCCCGACCTTCGCAAGAGCATCCACGGCTTCCACAGCCCAGCCCTCGAACGAGCTGGTAAGCAGAACAAAATATACATCCTTATTAACCGCTAAGTAGTCCACAGTGTGTGCAGGTTCCGTTGTCCACGTATGCACTGTGACATCCTTAAAAATCTGCGATACGTTTATGTTTCCCGCAGTCACCGATCTACATATTTTTGATAATAAAAACCACACTATTCACATGTTTACCACAAATATTCACTTACCATTTTGTTTCCAAATCTCCAGAATACGTTCTTATCTTCGATTGTTTTACATTTCTCCATGTTCCAACATTTCCCTCACCATTTTCTCATCGTGATATGGGTTGACCAGTAATGGTGCTAGATTTAGTTCACTCGATTTTAACTTCTCTCTTTCACGCCAATTTCCTACTTCTCGACGTATGTAACCATTGGAAATACCTCCTAAGGCATTTCATCCACTGTGGATTTTGTTAGCTAAGCTTCGTCATTTGGTTCAGCTGTGAAGCTTCTCCGCGCTTTTCCGTCAACCTTCAGTCAGGCCAGTGCCGCGTGTGAGTCGAACGCCTGTTTTCACTCCGACCAAGCCTTGCGCTACGCCTGAGGCATTCAGCTTCATATATTTTGTCGATAATGCACTTAATAATATATAAGCCTGCAATCGTTGCCGTTTTGGCCTGAAGATATTTCATTCATATTTTGCTGAATAACCGATGGTCTTTTCTCATATGTACGCAGAGCAGAGTCATGACAGCATCTTCAGTGAATTTTAATACGTGTGTATTTCTGCCAATTTTTGGCCCAGCAATTTATGCATGCTTCGTTGTCACATTTTAATTTTTCCCCAGAATATGATTCTCATACGCGGGGAAATTTACTAATAAACTACGCCATGCTAAAAGATCTTGTTTGCTTCAGTCACGGAAACATGCCGGACAAACGACCAGAACGTTTAGTGGAGGCCAAACTGGCTGATGACTGTGCACCGTTGCACTGCCGACATGAATTTGAGGCAGACCTAGTTCAAAAAGGTAAAAGAAATCATGAGCTGCTGGCTTTAACGTGAGATGATGGGTTTATTCGAAGCCTTAACAGTGCCAACCGGTTAATTTCCTGAAAGTCTTGACAGTCAGAGGCAGTTGCAAGCCCTGTCATGACACAGAAGTACCACCAGAATGCCGAGTGGCTCCAACGTTGAATCTCAAACGACGACGTTTAGCCATTTTTGGTAATGGTTTATTTTGAAGATCATTTTGATTGATTTCAAACCCTTGTGAGCGCTGAGCGTGGCACTTAGATTTTAAACGTTTCTTTAGCAGCCGATGGAACATCATTGTGTTGGCCTGCGTATTGAATTGCGGAGATAATCGACAGGGATAAATATATCCTAGCCGGTATCGATTTTATGTGGAACAAGTGCATTCTGTCGCTGTAAGCGAGCTTGCTCCGGAGAAAGATAACACACATGCTTAGCAGGTTGGTAGTGTATGGATGAATAGCGGATGATCCAGGATACCGTGACGTATATATATACCCAGGCAGTTGTAATGTTGTGCTGAACACGAGTTCTACTGTGTAAATGAGTAAAATAACGAGCAGAGCAAGCGGTAACAAATCGCTGCTAGCATGGTTCTCGCAAGATTGGGCAGTCGCTTTGAGTTGGCGATGAAAACGTTAAGCTAAGCCGTTCGATGCCGGGTAGTCAGGGGTCGTGCAGATCCACTCGGCACCCAACATAGTCATGATAGAGGATAGTAAATGGGACTCGCATCGGTAATGCCAGTCGGTCGCAATGGCCAAGGAGCAACCAAACAGAGCTATCCATCGTTCTGCGAAATTTCGGGCCACCGATTAGGCAATGACATCAGTGATAAGGAGAGCTTTGTGCCACCTAGTGTATCTGCCGATGCTCGTTAGCATATAGATTTATCCGGGCGATAACGTTGGAGGGCGAAAAAATGTAAATAATACCTTGATCATAGCGAGCATCAGGCATAGCGAGGTTTCCGATAGGCGGTGCTACGTGCCTGTGCAATTCAGATCGTTGACACTGTAAGTGCTACTGAGCCTGTATACAAAAATCTTTTTTCATGGACGACCAGAAGTATCGTAAAGGGACTGATCATGGAGTAGCTGCCATACCTGGATGCGAAAATTCATGCCACGTATCAAAAAAGAGACACCGATAATTACAAAATATTAAACTTTAAGGTCGGCCAGCAGTTATGTCGCGCAATATTGCACCAGTATCCATGGCCTATTGGGCCTGACGACGCTCCGGTACTGAGGACTGAGTTGCTTCTTTTCAAGGTTTAACCTGCTTCCAAGGCCACGTCAATGGTGGGGAGGTCTGAAACGGAAGAGGTAGAGTCAGTAAGTTGTGTACATGATAATACGTCTACTATGAATTTAGACTCGGCTTTTATATGACGAAGGTCCGTCTTGAACTGCAAATTTCAGTATGAGTCTCGTGAGTAGTAGCGATAAGACATAATATGCAGTGGAAATGTTAGTGGTTTACGCATGAGGGACAGGATGAAATAACTACCTTCGAAGACGAGGCAAAACTGCGTGATAACGCTTTATGCTACCAACAGTCCCCAGTCAAACACACTGTAACTTCTTTCTGTGGAAGCTGGTCTTCCAAAGCAAAACCCTAATATCTCCCGATGTCCAAAATTTATTGCTGCAGGACCTCTTCGGTAGCAAAGCCTGGGGCATCTGCGGCTAGACTAAGCGTGGCAGATGGGTTCGGGTGTGCCAGGAGCTTGATCTTAGCCGATTTCGATTAGGTCTCCAAAAATGGTACTCGTGCGGCATCCGAAAGTATTAATCTACATGGATTACGATGGAATAGGTAAGTGGGAGAAGGCCTTTAGCTGCGTGGAGCGTTAAACAGCAACAACTGTTCTATAGCCTCAATAATGCTTTCAGCTCCTCCATTGAATTCGGCATGGAATAATTGAGAATAGTGCGTACTTTATCTTCACCAGTTCTACTGCCCCTGGAGTGATCTCATAGCCGAAGAATGTCAATTCCGCTTGATTGAGTTCCTACTTAGCAGATTCCAGTACTGGTTGACTATCACCTTGATGTTGGAACGGCAATGAAGTGTTGGATATATTCATCTGCTTTCGGTGATGCGATCAATTATTCATTGGTACAGAAGTGAACAACGCTCAAGTTTTGTGTCATTTTATCGATAAATCTTTGGAAAGTCTGAGCCACATTGCGCGGCCCAAAGGGCATGTTTGGGGTTCAAGCAGGCAGAAAGGTGTGACAGCAGTTCCCTCGCCGTCTTCAGTGGTGACAGGGATCTGTTGATATGCCGGCACCAAACCGAGTTTAGAGACAATCGTACCCTGAAGTGACGTCACGCTTTACTTCGTGTAGGGTACAGAATATCTATCGAAACGGGTAACCGCGTTGAGTGGAAAATAGTTGCTATTTGGCCGCCAGCTGGTACTGTTTCTCTGAAGCCATGCTTAGCGGCGAAGTCCAAAGTTTGTGAAAAGGACGGGCAATATCTTCAGCAAGCAAAGTGACGAATGCTGGTTTGTCTGCTGCCAGTCGGTTGGGTCGATAAGCAAATGGTGGTCCTCTAGTGCCGATGTGGTTTGCCACAGGATCAGTCACCGGATCTATTCCCTTGAACGGTCTAGGTCATGAGGGGAATTCGATAAATAATGATAAAAGTCACTTGAAATTTTATAAAACATACCAATGATTCCGTGTGCATCTGTTCGGGGTTCTAAACCCCCAAGTCCGTTGAGAGGTCAATCAACTTCAATCTATCTGAATCGACGAGCAAATGGAATCGCAGTGTACGGGTGGGAAAGTCAACAAATTCGACCGTCCACGGGTACCGTCTTTGTGGGTCCAGGTTAACCTCTATTTGTCCTGCGCCGTGGGTGGGAATGGACGTAACATTCACCGCCAAGACCCGAAGCCGTGATGCTCACGACCTGGCGTGTCCGGAATACAGGCGTGACAAAGGAGCTCCGGTATGAGCCAGAAACTTAGCGTTCGTTAGGTGGTTCTATACGTAATATATAGGGATCGTTCGCCGGCCAGTGAGGCTGTGGCGTTTCTCTCGCGAAGGAAAGTAGTCGACGATATTTCTATCCTTCGGGTTACAATCAGAGATAATGCCAACAAGGGCCGACTGGTTTTACTTGCCGGTCACTATGGTCGGGTAAGGTTAAGGGGCGGCAAAGGTGGACCGGTTTAGAAACTTCTATGGGTTGAGGTTCAGGTACACTACAAACAAGTGTATGTTATAGACTTCGTAAAACAGTGTGTTATATGTGGTCACTTACATTCACCGCAGCCTTGCTGTTTACTAGCCGGAACAGAATTGCGCTTGTGACTCTTCTTTGCCGGACTGCTTTTACCTTGCACGGTTTTGCTGGAAATTTAACAAATCAGTGCCAGGAAATGATCCAGACATAAATGCGAAGGGAAGAGTTTCAAGTAACCAGCAGGTTTGATTGCAAAACTGTTACATGGAGCTTGTTATCCTAATCCAGTATCATTGAAACCCGTCCCATGCTTCATTTACTTTTCGAGAGGTCCCAATCGTTTGTTCTTTGAGGAGATCATTCTCTTCTTTATTTCGCTTAGTTTCGATCAAACCACAAGTAGTGACCAGAGTGTCTGAGAGTGTCCACATTATGGTTGGTGTGCATATTGTGTTGGAGCTTAAATGATGAAATGATAAGAAAATTCACTGTGCATGAAATTCAAATCAATAATGAGTCTCGCTAAGGAGGTCAAAGATCTTCATTCACCAGCAGCCACCTAAGTTCCACTAGGTTTGCTTCAAAAAGGACATTGAAACGGGCTGTGCTGGTGAGCATCACTGAGCTCACGGCTGACTACAAAGTGACAACTGAACTGTATGGCTTATTTTTGCTCCCGCTTATGTACTGATCATGAGTCTGTAACCCGTCGTTCTTCAACATGCCGAGGTGTCCTGTGCCATTGTTTTCGAGTTGCTTCCCTTGATTCACGCTCTTACCTCGGTTGATACCATGTCCGTTTTTAGCCTGATCTAATTTGGTTTTCCTTATCTCTCTCCCTGTTAGATCATCCCGTAGTTAGCACCTGAATGTCTCATCTGATTTCATATTTCTCTACACCAAGACAATGCAACTTATAAGGTTTTCCGCCGTTCACCGAGAAATACACCACTATTATTATTATTATTATTATTATTATTATTATTATTATTATTATTATTAGGGTATAGTGATGTCACAACGTTTGATCTCTATTGAGTTAGAAGATCTACTCTTGCCTGAATGTTTCATATTTCACTGTTTGCTTGTTTTGTTGCTCAGAGTTCTCTGCCGATAATATTTGGATCAGCTTTCGGCTAATACAAAATATGTGATGCGTCTAAGTAGTCATCCTAGAGTTTCAGTTTTATGAACTTCCCTCAGCGTCCAGGGCCTCGAACACCATTGTCCGCCTAGATGACGAGTTAATGCCTGGTAACAGATACGCACTCAGAATGACGGGTTTTCGTTGTAAAGTAGTATAGAGCAACTCTGCTGGTCGGCTAACCATAACGGAAGGGCCTGCCCATCTGCCCTCTGATCTGACTTGACTTGGAAGGGGCTTTTACATGCGGCACCTAAGATTCCAAACGCATAAGTAAATGACAAACTTACCAAGAACCTATCCCCGTATAAACAGCAAACACATTGCTTTAAATCAGAGGCAAGCTTGTTAGATGATTATTCTTATCTCAAAACAATTTCATCTTGACTCCTAAGGCCGCAAAACAGGACGCTTGATATGCATTTCCATGTTCTTTCGCTGTTATTTAGGAAAGAACAGGAAAACCGATGTTTGATTCCCGATAAATATGATGTGACCTATTTATAATTTTACAGAATCTCCAAAATTGTATTTTAATTCTCAGCAAACAAAAGATAATTAATCCAGCACAGTTTTGTCAAAAACTTTTAGTATGCACCATAAATATTCAAATTGGTGGACTCAAATTATTGCTTTCCATTTCGCTTCATGAAGAAAGGCAAGCAGTGATATTTGAAACATATAAAATCAGGTTTCCTTTTACAACCATCCACGGAAATGTCCCATTTTGTTTCCGGAAGGGCCACAGAACCATTGTGGTCTAGTGAAAGGGCACACTCGTGGAGATACTTATGTTGCCGGGCCTGCAGGCGGTTCTGTTTTAAACCTCAGAAGTGTTCCCTAAAGAAATATTCGCCAACAAGTCGATTTTAGAGCAGCAAGCAGGAGTGACTGGATTGTTGTTATGTATCAAAACGTTATATTTCTTATAGTATACCTGGAAAACCATTGAAAAAAATGTGAATCCCAATGAAGAATGAAAATAAGGGTGGACCTAAGGATTACTAGTGAAAATAAGAATATAATTCGGACTCTTGAGAGGCTACTGATCAAAAACTTTATAACTAGACAGACTTAAACACAAAATAAACTGACTGATGAGAGGAGCATCTTGGGGGTTGCTGACGTGTCGTTGCACTTCTTGGGACAATTTAGGCTAAGCCTAAATGTGCCCCCAGGTAAGTGAGTCAAGTATAACGTCTGCTTATAACGAGAATATTTATCATCACACAGAGTTATGTTTGGACTGAGGAGGGTAAAACTGCATGGCGTTTTACGGCAGTGCCTTTTCGCTCCCATAGGTCAGGGCACGGTGTACTGCCACAATATCCTCAGGTTATCGGGGACAGAAGATTATACTGGCCCATATTCGAAAAAACATCAGATGCTGCGAATATGGAGCGAGAATCTATTGACAAAATGAGTGAAATATTGAACAACATTAGGCCCAGAAGAACCCACGTGGTCCTAATGGGATTAATTTGGGCAACGATGAACTGACGTTGAGACGGTCTTGTGTAGATCACTGGAGTACGCATCAGCCAACTCGAAGGGACCACACCAAGATAATATTGGCTCAAGGAAAACAGAAATTACGTATACTTTGTTGCCGATCAACTACAATTTTCCACTTTGGATGCTATTTCAAGTTAACTCCTTTTGTCGCAGTAAATAGCCAACTCTCCCAGCTTAGTCTTATTGGAACTACCTCAGCATTCCTGTAAGAAACTACGATATTTTTTACAAAGGCAGTAAAAATACGTACAAAAGCATCTAACAGTGCATTTTTATTCTTAATCCCCATATGTTCATTAACCTACATAAAACTCTGTATACATAGTTGTCACTTTATTTAGTAATGGGCTGATTCAACGTTACTTACTTTTTGCGTTAGAACCATTGAAACAAAATGTTTCTCAGAAAAACAATTTGCGAATAGAGGCGATTCTCCAAATTAGTAGACTTGGAATTTCACCATCCAGCTTACGCCTGAAAATCACGAAAGCACTGTACCGCTGTTTTATCTGTTAGGATTGATCGGCATTTAGTATCCATCGCGCGGAAGTGGGACGCGAACCGGGTGCGCAAACACGGGCCGAACGATTGTGACTCGAAAGCCTTAGCCATAACGCTAGCCGGGCTCATTCTGAACGGCTCATCGAACATCACCACCACATGATATAACGCCCATATCCGTGAATGGATTTTCCAGGCCACGGTTCTTTAACCTCAACAAATGAGCGACTCCTAGGTGAAGACGAGCTCCTATGTAAAAGGCAAAGAACTTAACGCAAAGCCGTAAAGAAAACTTCTACGTGATAGTTTGCAGTAGCAGGAAATCCAATGTGAATTTCCAGTTGATGCGTTATGGGATGACAATGTTGAGCTTTCAATACAGTGATTCCATGGGCACTAACATCAAACTGGATGAAGATGCTGCAAGATCAATCACTAAACTAAGCACATTAAATCTCCCACTACAAAAGCTAGTAAACAAAGAAGAATATGCACAGGAAGCCTCCCAAATGTTCGTATCCAAGCGTCACACCGTCCTCTAAGTAATGTCTAAACCCTACTCGAAGTGACGCTTTCGATTTGCGCTCTGTTTCATATTTTTATCACCAATACAGGTTTATTAATGGGTGAGAGTAGACCAGTTAAGCAGAAACGTTGTAATTACTCTAAATAATAAATTTCGTCATGTGTTTATTAAAAATTTATCTTCAAGGAAGTGGTACAAAATGACGTCAAAAGTTCCTCAGTTTGGAAACTGTTTTCCCGTGAGGCAACAAAATGCAGGTAACCTCTGATGTACTGGAATTATTACTGTCCTGGTTCCGAATTTATTCCGTAGAAGTTTAGTACCTAAAAGATGTTACTAATTTTTCACTGAGGAATGATTTTATTTTATGTTCTTTACTATGTGGATACAGAATTTGGACGAGTTCGGGACTGCTGCGTAAATGAGCACAGCTTTATACAGGAACGCCTATATAATCTCAAGTACATTTAGACAGAAACGGTTAGTTCCCTGGGTTAACCAAAAGTTCACAGAGCTGGGCAGTCCCAAAGATGCTTGATGGTTTGCTGATGTGCGGGCTAAAATTATAGAAAAGGTCGTCATCAACCAAACTACAAGATGCTTTCTGAACTTCGGATTTCCGATGTCGTGACAAGATCAAAAGTAATAGAGTTACGATTAATTTGTGTCAAGTGCCATGGCAGCTGCCTCTCTCAAGAAGTCCCTCTTTCTAAGATGGCTGCAAAACTGGCAATATAGTTCAACTCTGAAAGATACTGGTGAGTCACCTGACAGTGACAAGGCGTTTTCGGACAGATTTGACTATTTTAAACAACATTTTCCTCGTGATCCGCCCTGATATTGATTTTATGGAATTTCTTTGCTTGCTGTTTTTTCAGTTAACAATAGGTCTTTATAGTTTCATCCATTTTGACTCGCAGGTAACACTCGGCATTGTTGCTGTGGTTCAGTTTTATGTGCGTTGTCGCATCGGTGTTATTTTGGCACCGCCATTCAAACAACACAATTCTTGCATTTGGTCACTGGCTCGAGTCCTCTTTATTTCGTCGACTGGGGCGACTTCGCCAAATGCAGCTTCAGAATCTCATAACGAACTCCTGGAGTTCGCACTACAAACCCATTGCTAACGGAACCATTAAGGATTTGGTTTAACTACCATATAAAGAAGAGGCACGGATAAATGAAATCAGAACTTATCCTTGCATTTATGTTTATTGCCTTTTTAGGTACGTTTCCGTACTTTCCCAGGACAAATAAAATAGTATTATTCGGAGGAGGTTCAACAGACTAATCATTTGGTACAAAAAGTTGGAGTTAACAATAAATGAGGAACCAAACGGAAGGCGGATACTGACTAGGGTTGAACCACAAATGATTTCAGAGTGTACGTGCACACGAAGGGACATTTTAACTTGATTCGATCAATTTACCTGCTGCCTGTCCCAAAAGAATTACACATGGGCGGCTCAACCTTAAAGCACCGTTGACAGCAGTGTTCGCAGTGGAGACGACTTTGTCTTGTTTCTCGGGGGATTCCTTTGGTTTTCTTTCTGGACACAGTTTTCATTAATCTGCTTCTTCTGAATGTACTACAGAGTACATGTTTTTTGAACAAAGGGAATATGTGGTCATAGGAAGCGTTTTGTATTAAGCCCTGGAAAATTTGTTCTTGACCATGATCGAAGATCAATTTTATATAAATATTTCAAATTTTCTCCTTGTACGCATTGGTTTTTCTGTTAAAACCAGTTACCTACTTCTGGCTATATTTTGTTTACCTCGAATCTTTAATTCTTTGCGAAAGGGGTAAGCAAAACTTCTACCCTTGGGAGATAATTGCTTGGTCAGACGTTCGCTTGCTACAGTTGTTGCAAAGCCGCTTGCGGTAGGTATTAGTTAAGATCGTCCAAGCGTTCATAGTGACACAAAATCAGGGTTCAATTGAAACTCTCTTTAGCAAAGTAGGAAGGACTTTAACCGGCAGTCAATTCCAAGACAAGGAGCAGGCTATAAAATGAACATTGAAAGCCAACAGTCATTTGGAATAGTCTATTAAACAGCATTGGAAACCTTAAAAACGTTGTAATGCCGATCAAAGTTGAAGGCAAAAATGACTTTTACAACTTTATCATTTAAAAGTTATCATTCACCTATTGAAATGAGGGAATATACTCGATCGGCTGTTAGAGACATACAGCGGCATTGTTGCATACGTTATAGCTAGACTTAAAATCGTTCAAGGAGCTCACTGAACTCTTGGGGATCATACATTTTAACTGCATTTACTGCGACGTAATTACAATTGGGACAAATCGCCGATTCAACCAGCTTCCGAGGACATACAGAAATGGATGTGAAAATATTTTTACTCCACTCTTCTTATTCTAACATCTTAATGTAAAACATCCATTTTTTTGATTTTATATCATATTAACACGCGGGGTAACGAAACTGAGGTGACGTAATGTTTCGAAGCAGGACAGCGCAACATACAGCCGAAACAACTGACATCAAGTTCATACACGTTATCACCGTGCAATAATCGGAGCCTTCTCACAGGAGCTCTTGACTATGGGTGTTGGCATGCAACGGCATTGACCCATTCTAGCCTGTAAGAGTCGTGCCATAAGCGCACAAGCTTGAGATCTTGGTATTTTAAAAAGTAGATCATTGCGAGTACTAAGAGAAACATTTTTTTTCGATGACTCTAAATTTGTGAAGACATGGCGTGCACACTAAATGCAGAGTTGGACAGAAGACTTTCTACAATACATTGCCGATCGGCTCATCCGAAATCAACCGACCACATTTGGACAGCTTGCTGACGAAAAGTTCGAAACCGGAACATAAAAGCAGGCTTAACTCTGCTGAACAAGTTTAACTGAGTTAGACTAAAAAAACAAGTGTCCAAAGCTTTGCTGTTGACTCCGAAACGAGGATCATTGTTGCCCCAGCATCTTTGGGTGTAAGGTGCTGGGCCTTTGCGTCGATCATTCTGCAGCGTTCGTAACTGTGTGAAATTTGTCATCTACCTGTATACAATGAACTGATTCCAACTCACCGCTGAAAGATTCTCATATTCCAAGTTGGTGGTTAAAGTGTACGGTTTAGAATTTGTTTATTTTCCTAGTAGTTCGGA
Source organism: Fasciolopsis buskii (assembly GCA_008360955.1). NCBI lineage: Eukaryota > Metazoa > Platyhelminthes > Trematoda > Plagiorchiida > Fasciolidae > Fasciolopsis > Fasciolopsis buskii. The sequence continues at coordinate 37,106 of LUCM01004138.1, forward strand.
TTACAGCAGGAGTATCGATTTCATTGTTGGAAAACTGCTGGAAAGATGAAAACCCACTGGTTTGTTTGAATATCCCAAAAACCATGTGAAACACAAGTTCCTGAATGATAAATTTTAGTAGGACAAATTGGTCACCTTAACATCTATCATTCTGTTGATTAGGAGCGAGAGGAATTTAGTTTGGCTACTCAGCTGCTTCTTACAGGACTGCACCAATTAATAATATAACCCGAGTTTCTGGTGTACTAGGTGCTAATTAACTCTATAGGTCAGTTGAGCTCCAGCACCGGGTTAATCTACCGCTTTGATGGGCGACAGTTGAGAAGATTTCTAACCATAAATTGCATTCAGTGAACTCAGTTTGCTTAGTGCCAGAATAGATGTTTTTATGGCATGACCCATGTCATGAATCATTATGATGTTGCCTGTTTATTGAACCCACTTGAAGGCTTCTGGGGAACATTTTTCTGGGCTCTCAATTTTTCTTTTTTCTTTTGAAAAATTACAGCAGACAACCCATCAGCATTTTGGAACATAGGTAGTTTGAAGAGAGACCAAAGATGACTTAAGCAAGTTGAGAATGAATCTAGTGTATTCATTTTTTAAGATTCACAAGTTACTAAATGCTAGCTACCCGAGTTACTCATGCTAAATGGAAGTGCATTTTGGAAGAAACCGCAAAGGTTCAGTGTTTCAATGACAGTATTCACCGACTTTCCAAAATGTGGATTTAAATGAGGAGTGAGTCAGAGTAAAAAATCGAACAATCAAACCGATGAGCCAGGGAAACTGTTTTATTCAGAATGCATCAGCAACTGATTCTTTTGGTTACAGTCTCATCCGGGGACATTATAGGCATAAACAAATTTGGTAAGTTTTTATAGTGCTTTCTTTTAAACGGTACGTTTCAGGACTTCCTAATCACTAAAACGTACGCACAACAAACTGGAAAACCGAAGAACACATCTGAAGCCACCGATGCCTCCGTAAAATATGCAGGTCAGAGTTTCTCCATAAGATTTTGCACGAGCTCTCATATGGTATGCGTAAATACGAGAGGGAAACGTAGGTGCCGAATCTGCTTAACTGCATCCGGCAGTAGACAGCATTGGAATGGTCAGCATCTAGATGGCCACGCACTGGTTGACCGGTAAACCTGACCAAAACAATGCATACGGATAGAGCAGGTGACGTTCTGAACATATTATCTGGTATTTAGTTTTCACCAACTGAGTTTTTTATGTACTTCAATTGCAACGAGTTAGAATGTCAACAAGATGATACTTCGGGCATGGTTTTTATCAAGCTCCACAACAGACGTCACAGAGGTACACTGTAGCTGAACGGCTATGGTGTTCGCTCCACAGCCGTTAATATCAAGTTTGCGTCCTAGTCCGAGTACCATGATTATAAGCTATTCATGGTGCCTAAAGGGATAAACTATCTTTTTCAGGCAATTATGTTCCTTGATGAGAATTTGGATTCAGATAACACAAGATAAAAGATGTTATTGACATATTTAATCGTCTTCTAGTCGAAATGATCAATTACAGCCCAGAAAAATACAAACTGATTGAACTGGTTAGAGGGAGCAAGTCAAAGAGATTGAAAGCAATTTAATAACCGCTCTGCATATTTAATTTTAAATTTTATCGTTTCAAGCACCTCAACGAAATGGTTCAAAAGCGTAGATTGTTTTTTTAGACCTAGTAAAACTGACGGTAACGATGTCTTCACAATTTTATTGCGATAGAAAGTGACATTAAAATTTTATTGATCTTCTTCCAAAAACGGAATAATAAAATTTATTGATTTCCTTTCATTCATCGCTCATGAACAAAACATTGCGGATGGTCCAAACTTGAAATTTATCTTACCACTCCGTCTGTAGCCAGTTAGTTGTTTAGATTTCAAATAATTTGTTGTGCTTTAAACGCATGAAATACGCCTTCCGTTCGAATGATCTTTACAACATGGCAAGCTAAACAGAATTTTAAGATCCCGAAATTTAATTTTTTCGGCAAAATTCTGTCTGACTAAAGGCTACAGAATTCGCACACATAGGCCTTTTTCAAAGGTTGAACAGAACTAAATTCACCGCATGCGATATAACCAAATAATCAGCTTGGAATGTCAGAAAGATGGTTGAGATACATGTGTTTCATTTTGGACTAATGTGCAAACTGTTTTTGGAAAATAGATGTGAGAATTTTGCCCATGGTAAATATTAGTCCTGTTTCAATACTGCTTTGAGGGAACTCAAAATCCTTCCTTCGTAAGCAATGATAGAAAAGCTCGATGTCTTCGATTAGACAAGAGAAACGAGTGCAGCTTGTAATTCTTGTAAATCATAGGACAAGAATGGAAGACAATGAAGTTGCTGTTAATTTTGAACTCCTATCCTGCTAAGAAAATGATTGGAAGAAAAATTAAGACCTGTGTCAGCTGGCCATTGAGCCCGGGTAACAATTCAAAGAAGAAAGAATAAAGTAGTAAAGACCAACCGATTGCAGGGTCTCTTGGCTGCTACGTTGTCTCCAATTATGCACAATACCTGGAAATAAGATAAAATAAAATTTGTCGTTCTGTTCAAGATGAATTGACAATAATCAGGATTACTTTCGTGTTCCCATGATGAAATTTTATTTTAATCGTGTTCAGGAAGTGTTTTCGGTTTATTATTATTGTAGTTATTTTGACACAAAACAGTTTTCTCCTAGCCAAATATGGTGTGAAATAAAATACAAAAGTAACGGAGTGATTTTCTAGTAATCAAGTCGGGCTTTTTTCAGATGCAACTCACGGACTGCTAAAAGAATCTCCGTGTTGATGGACTAGCCGGGAATGGACAAGTGTTGTCTTAGGAACACAATATACAAGTACGTAATGGGTAAAAAACCGTGGGGCAAAGATTATTTCGTACCTGCATTATGAGTTTGGTGGATTGCACATACTGGTTCCAGAGCAAGCGTCATGTACTCAAAAGTGGCCGTATATAGAACAGCTAAATAAACCTTATACCGGGGAGCTGACAGACAAATTCCCTTATTTCAATTGCCAACACATTTGCGGCTCCAGTGATTCGAACGAGTCGCATAGGATTATGATAACAATAAATCCGTCTCTGTTTTCACTGTAGCGCACTGAAGTTCTGCAGACTAGGAGCACAGTGAAAAACGCATTTAAAATTGGCCATCTATTTCACCCAATTAAATTCTTTTCGTAAGTACACAACTGGTAATGTCCATCATCCCGGTATCATCTTAATTTGAGGGGAAGGTCTTAGTTGCGAACAAAATCCAGAACATGCAATGAAATAGCTAATTAAGAGTTGGACATTTCACCAGGCAAATAAAGGAGCACGTGAATTTATACTGAAAAAAGAGTTGCTATTCGCAGCAAAACTGTACGCGCTGGAAATTCGCTGTCTCAAAATTTAAAACATCTAATGCCGGAAGAAAAAAGTATATCAGCATATGCAATCTGGAAGTCTTACTTTTCGGCCTTATTAGATTTATTGTTTTCATGAAATACTGAAAGTTTTGTGCCAAATGGACTTGAAAAATCCCACCTGGGGACAAATTTGCAAGCGCCGATTAATTACTTTTTTCTGTCCAAAGTTCAATTCACAAAGTTCCAAAAGCCGACGCCAAGAGCCGGAAGTTTACCGGCGACCTTCCGTTTGACGAAAGAAATTCTACCACTGAGGTGGCGCGGAATTACGCGGTGTTTCTTAAACCCCTATACTGATAGTGCAACAAGTAACCTAAGGATATTCACTGGGTTATCTTCGTCAGTCGATTTTCAATGGAACCAAATGCCAGAGCTAAACTTGGTTCAAAAAGTGGAGATAAATTAGAACGTCCTTTGAATCCTGTCCAGCTGTGATTCTCGTTCCTATCAAAAGTGAGTGACGAGGCCCATCCAAGGAACAAGATCATGTTAGTTGCTGTGTCACTAGGATAATGGTTTGTTTTTTGGACTCTGCCCAGGTTCTCTCGGTGACATAGCATCGCGTTAAGCAAGATGTCGCTAGTTCTATTCTATTCTGTGGCGCTAAACACTTAATATGTAGTATATAAGTTGATTTTTTACTTTACTTGTGAACTGGTTCCTCATTTAGTCAAAAGTGTTTAACGCCGGAGTTTTTAACCATGCACACTGAAAACCAGGTCTTTCTGCTATTTCGCTGCATGCAAACGAATTGTATTTTCAAACAATTAAGAATGGTTATCTCAAGTATGAATGTACCGGAATTCATCAGCAGAAATAAATTCAGGTCCACTTCGATACATTAATTTGGCCGGAACTCAGTCGTAAAGACCACAGTCAACTTAAATGTTCAAACACAACATTTTCATTCAGTTGCTTTACATTACATTAGGCTGCATTTTGAAGGTAAGTTATTTTGCAGTTCGCGAGCCAGCACCCAATATCCACGATGTCTTAATAATTCACGGTGGCATACATATAATGCTTTAAAATAAAAAGCTTCATGATATTTTTAACTTTTATCCTTTACTTCATTTAATAGTGAAAAAACAATGTACGTCAATTTCCAGGAAGGGGATGGCGGCCAGCAGAGAGCTGCCAAATTGTCTAAGGGATATCGGAATGCCGTTCAAATTGACCTCAATTATCTTCAACGGTCTTTACTACTTGGGATTACTAGGGATATTTACGAGCTCACAAAACCGATGCTAAAGTGGCGGTGATCCATCAAGCCTACTGCTATGCATGTCGTTTCATTTAAAAGACTGTTCGAAAATTGCGAAGATTGAGGCCGGGTTATAAGTTTCATGAACAGTGACTTCGAAGAAAGAGCAAAAGGTGTGTTCATTTGGGATTGACAACAGCATTGCCTCTCATGAAAAAGCTGACAGCGGAGACGGACAGCCTCAGTAAACTTTCTTATCATCATCTTTGGGAACGAGATCATAGGCACCTGACTGCTGTCCGCAAACTTGGCCACTTATCATAATCGTTCGGCAGTTGCTCGGGAAAACATTTTTATTCATGGACCCAAAGATAAGGATCCAATTTTGAAAGCCATATGATGAAGGTATATTCCCCTGGAGGAAGAATACATAAATCTTAGGTCGAGCTGAGCAGCCTTTCAGAATTTGAGGCTAAAGGCAAAGTAAACTGGTCCTGCACGGAGAGTCATTGAAGAAAACAATAGCTGTTCTTTTTCGGTTGATTTAGAAGTTATTTTAACTTGCGTTTTTCATTTATTCAAGCGCAGTCATCGGAAGTGCACATGAATGAGTATATTTCTTTTGGGTGAAATCCACTAATATTCTTAGGAAATTTCACAGACTAGATGATATCCACTCATTTTGTATGGATGTTCAAGCAGAGTTGATTACATTCCCGTGAATGATTGAATAACTGCTGAATCACTTTCCAGTTTGAAATAAGCAGAATTTAGAGGACTGATTTTTATGGATACCGGCCCCAAGCTGGTAGATGAAGGAAGAGAGTAAAATGAGGCATAAAACATTGCCGCCGATTGCCGATAAGTCTCATCCCGAATGAAAACTGCCAAACGAAGGGGGAAAGACGGTCACATCTAATTTCAAAGGTGAGAAAAAATGTTAGCATCGCACAGTACCACCTAGTCGTCGCAGAGCACACTGTCAGTCGAACGACCGCTCTTAGGATGATGTTAGCTATTCTGTGGGTTTTTGTAAAGGGCAGCAGATGAAGCTATCGGTAACAAGAATTCACAACGAAAAATCATCAATGCCCAAGTTGCCCAAACAGCTGGATTTGGTTCGTTTATCCTTGCTCTCACTGTCCTAAGAAGCGTTCGATATTTTTACAGACCCTATTTTCTCTTCTTGTAATAATCTACGTTTGCCTGCCCTCCATGTATAGCTTCATTAACTCATCAGTTTACCATTTCTCGAATAAATGGTGACATCTGTTGGGTTTCGTAGCTGCCATGGCAAGGAAAACGATGAATTTGTAGGAAGCTTCTGTTACCTTAATATCATATGTCAAATAAATTGTACACAACATCCCAGACCCAGGTGCCTAAAAGAATAATTTATCCCAGTTTGCCAGCCTTCTTAGGTTCCGATGAAAGCCGTTCACGACAGTGTGATTCTCTGTCTGATATCGGGTTCACATCCTGGACAGCGCTCAATGAGCACAAATTGCTGCTAGCCCTAAAAAGAATGAAAGAGCTTTACAATGTGTTCATGGTTTCCATCGCTGATTTGTGTGTCGAGGTTATGTATTTAATTGATGGTAAGTTGAGTTTACTATTCAACTAATAAAGAATAACGAACCTTGATCAACGTCTTTTACCCAAAACGTTTGACAATTCTGAATGGATAGCAAGCGAGAAGACCATATCTGACAGAGAGGGTTAAGGCTAAGAAGGGGCTGTAGCAAACACACCTCAACCATACACTGAATTAAACGAAATTCAATGCCAGCTTAACGCGAATATTAGGAATCAATGCTTATAGAATTCGCCACAGGATAGCGTTATTTATACATACAACCCGACAAACCCAAGTGTAGTGAAAAAATGACTGATATTTGTAGCATAGAATCCAAATCTTTCTCTTCTGATGCATACCTCTAGAGCATGCTCTGAACTGGAATTATTTGAACGGTTCGAGCACACTGCAGTTACAGTATATCTAGAGGGCCAGCTTCAGTAGTTACGGTTTACCTGATTCCATGTTTCCGCCAGATCCGAAGACTTGAGATGTTCTTCTAATTTTCAAATCGGTTTGCCTAAAAGTCACGAGACCAGCTCGCTTACAGCCTTCAGCCTAATGACAGGTAACATTTAGGTCGGTTTAATCACTATGGAAAAACAAGTCGGCCTGCTCAATAGAAGCTTGTCACCGATGGTTTAACTTGAACGGAATAGAATGCTGTGGAAAGAACGTTTGTGAAAAGCCTCATCTTTCTCTGGGAACAATTTATATTCCTATACCTCTTGCGATTTCGACCAGTATCAAAGGAAACATATCGAAATATCTGTTTTAGAGATGCCAAGACTAGGTTCGAACCACATTTCGTCACTTCGAATAAGTTTTGCAATTTGTTGTGTGAATATTAAAAGCCAAATGAGCTGACCTAAATGATATGATTCTAGGGACAATAGACGTGGTAGTGGAGCATCCCTCCTCTAATGCGTTTTTTCCTACAGCCTTCGACTCCTGTTCTTCTTGGTGATAAATATTACGTTTGTCTAACATTTAATTCAATGCATCAACAAAAAATGAAGTGAGAATAGAAAACTCGGACCAAATCTGCTTTGTCCATTGAAGCCTGTATAACAAATCTTTTTGTCTAGCTCTTCAGAATCTACAGAGAAACTCTCTATTCACAACGGTTATATTTTCACAAAATGTTTGACTTTTAGTCAGACGTTAGTGCTTAAACGGACTTCTCTTTTCTTATCGACATTGTGCGTTTCATTATCAGTGAAAACGAGTAGTGAAGATGGATAGATTTTTATCAGGAAAGAAATGAATCCAGAGGGAAAATGGGTTTCCCTTAGGAAAAGAAGAATACCGCAGACATTTTATCAATTAGCTGAACCACCAGAAGAGGGCTACGTTTGATCCAGTTGTTGGTCGGATTCATGGTCCAACAATGACTGGATTGTTGTGTAATCTGTTTTACGCATGTTAGTGCACTCTCAGCTGGTTTCGAACCTGGTCACATTTTCCACTCTTTCACCAGGAGCATCGTCCACAATTGTTCAAGGTGCATTAGTTGTGATCAACAAGTTGATATTCCACGTAGAGATTGCATAGTAAAATGATGTTTGATTGGTTAAATTGGCTGTAATCGTCCCGTAAATCTTTCGCTATTGCTTTTGAATGGGTTTATTTGACTAATGCCGACAGCAGCATATGTTATTGGTTGCACCTTCCGTGATTCCGCCTAGGCTTGATATTGCCGCCAGCACGTTTTCGTCGCCGAGTCTGACCATCAGGTTTAAAGGCGACGAATGTAATACTATGATCTTCGGCCTCCGTAAAAGGTTCTTGTTGCAGAATGGTATCCAAATAAAGTAGCTCTCGTGGGCAGTGAGAACCATTGACATTGCCCTTAATATTTATCAGCAATCTAATATTGGTGCATCAAATATAGGGTGAGTAGGACGTGACAAAACTTGCATCTATTATCGGATCACTTATTCAACCCGAAGTTTAATACAAGGATTTTCCCGTTTCTCGGAAACTTCGTTATATTTTATTTCTTTCTAATTTTTGGAAGATGGACGCTCTGAGCTTTTGAGTTTTGAGGGGTATGATAAATTTGCTGGGAGAGGAGGCAAGGCTAAGTACGAATTTGATGGGATGAAATTATTAAGATTAAAGCAAAAAATGTCAACGCGAAATAGATTTGATCGTTTTACTGAAATCGTCGAAGGATCGAAATATTTGGTGTCAAATTCCTGCGTGACATCGGAAATCGCTCAAATCGGTACTTAGGCCAATGGGACTAGAGAATGGTGTTGGGATTCCTGTGATCTTTCCGCCACTGAACGTAGTGTTGCACTTTGACGAATCAGACCCAAAGACTGCTCAATGATCGAAAAATTTCGCAACAGTTCTCATTTTATTCTGTTTGATCTAAAATCTAGCTTTCACGACGAGGCACAAGTGTTATATTCGCATCAAGTTGCAAATATCCCATGAGCTTATCAAAATTACATTGGTAAAAAGCACAGGTTTGTTAGATTATTTTCAGCGCAATAATATCTGGTTAACTACTACTTAAACTGTGCCCTTTTTTAGTTTGATAAACGTTTCACGGAAGCCATGTGAAACTCGCAGATTAACGATGAGGCAAAAAAGAATAACTTTCAACTGGAAAATATAGAATAATCCAAACAGCGCTGTCTGCTATGCAGTCCCCATCCATTTGACACTGTTCGAATTTGAGCTGTTTTCCAACGCTTTCCTTTTACTGCTGCCCTTGTACAGAATGAACTCGGGATTCTCAGCAATTTGCTGCAGTAAGTGTCTCTGGTGAAGGAGTTGACAGTACAGGTGCTTTTCAATTCCTTCAAATATGAAGTGTTACGGAGGGTTTTGCTTAGCTAACCATTTCCCTTTCAGGTACAGTAACCGCAGTTTTTTGAATTTGCTTGCCTCATCCCAGTTTGCTTCGAGGGCGAAATGTGGATCAGTACACGTGGTGGAAGCAAAGTCAAAAATTAACAAATATCGGCTTTGTCAAGAAAATGCTGCCTACTCGACCATCAATAGAGTAAACAAATGAGTTTGAAAACTAGACGAATTTATCCGCCAACAATTTAGTCCAGCTTCCGGTCAGGTGATTGTAGCGGGGCGTAGTCATCCGCAAACTAAGGCTGAATTTAAGAATACAAAAGAGATACTTTTAGGGGAATATCAAAACACGGTCTTATTCCCGTTTTCCCGTAGTCTCCTGACTGATATGTTATTTTGCTTGTCACATGTTTTTATCTCAAGTGGAATTTTCCTTCGCGACCGGTCTTCTTAGTCTAACGCATTTCGCACAACAAAAATCTTTTGTTCTTTGAGAATGTCTGTTAATTAGACATTCATGAGGTATCCATTCAGCTGATTGCTAGCACCTAATTGCAACGCGTAAAACTGACTGTGTCTTGTTTGGTAACAATGAGACGGGCAATCACTAAACTTTGCCGATACACGCATGTGTCCTAGATGAAAAACCATGCTATCATCTTAAGAGAAAATCCAACATTTTGAAAAGGCTACGGATATAAATTGGAAAGAAAGTTACCCGAGGCACTAGTGTCTGCTTAACTGTGCTTCTAACACGGGGCACTGTTGCACGTTTAAATTAAGTGGATCAAAACAATCGGTTGTTAGCACCCACATTGGCCAGGTATTTGTAACGATGACAGAAGAGTCACAGGGAAGGGCGTAGGAGGAATGCGCGTACATTAGATAGTTTTAAAAACATCTCATTGTGGACAACATTTACAATGGGATAAACATGAGACCACCCAGTACACTTAAGTTGTCGATTTGTAATGAAGCTTTCGAGCAAACGGCTTTAAAATCCAGACGTTTCAGATAACGTCGATTAAGATGCCGTTTTGCAATGAAATCCGGTAAATTTTGCAGTCTTTGAGTGCACTGATGAACCAGGAATATTCTAAACTGCGATTCAGTTAAACTGGAGTTGAGCGTTAATATCGCATGGTGAATTATTCCATGAAAACATTCAATTTCCTACTACTAACGCACACCAAGCAACCAAGCTCTGTAGGTCATTTCCAGATCCTTCGTCCTGCTTAGGCTACACGTAGAGATGTCACCTATCAGCAGGAGTTGATTGCTGTGTCTCAGCGGCCCGTGGCTGTGCAAATCAGTGACGGATAGGTGCAGCATCATGTTATGGAGTTCAACAAACCTCTGAGAGCCTACTCGGTAGTGTAATGGCTGAGACGTTCGAATCAAAATCGTTTATCTTGTGTTCTTGTCTCTGTTTGCGGGAGGTGGATATGCACTGTCTGAAACAAGTGTACAGTGCTTCTGTGGTTTCTTACTGGCGAGCTGAGCGTTGATATAACATGGTGAATTGTTTCGTGAAAACATATCTCCTACTAATAGTGCCTAACATAGAAACAGGCGGCATCACCAGAACTGATACATATTCGTGTATAGTACCAAGGCTGATTCTTTAAATAATATAGTCAAGTGTGGGATGCCATCTGGGCAAAAGAAACTGGTAATTCTTTGTATGGGGCAAGCGACTAAATAGAGTAAGGTTTATTTTTTCCCCACGCTCAAGTCACATGTACTTCCGTATTAGTCTGTTGAAACATGATTACCTAAGGGGTAACCTGCATATGATTAATTTAAGAATATCGGAAATATGCGATCTGTTTTATAGCAATCACTGATTGTAAGGTGCCTGTACCCGGTAGTATGGTCAGCTCAATTATGTACACGAATACTATGTATGGCAAACTGCATCTAGTGGTCTGCCTGGCATGTTTTGAAAAAATGCTAATTTCCGTTCCTGACCTCATTCTTTCATAGTTGTGCAATAGCTAACACAAAACATCAACGATCACAGTTACTGTAGCCAGTCAACCCCTTTCTTTATTTGCAATTTGGATTCAAGAATGGTGCACATTTTATATTATCATACCTGACTGCATTCGCCCTGTGTACCTGATGATGATGGACGGATTGACACAACAAAGGCAATGCAAGCACAGCGCAAATTGTGTGACGTGCATTTGGACAGTTGTCACTGAATGGGTTGCTTGACCGACCTAGACAGAGCACAGACAGAAAAACCAGCTTGAGATGAACCTCAGTTTTGTATAGGCCAGCATCAATATTTGTGCGGCAAACCAGTGTGGCGATCGACATGAAACAAGCTTCAAGCGTAGTCTTTTATTTGGTGCACTTTTAGGGTGGCAATGTCTGTAGAAATAAGTGAAAGCGAACAAGTTCAATCTCTAACTTCAAATCCAGTTAGGGTTTTGTGGTTTCCTTGTGAGTATACCCGAATTTAATATAGTCCCAAAATTATCTGTTTCCTGCGGAAACAAATTGAATGATGGTAACACCAAGAACAAATGCAAATTTTTGTAATAACACACATGCGATCATGGAATATTGTTTAATTTGACCGACTTACAGGTCGACGAGATTCTCATATATATATGTATATATGTATTATTTAGATGGTGTGAATGAGAAAGAATCAAAGACTCACTTAGCAACCAGAACTGTCAGACTAATTTGGTTCAAATACATCAGATACTACCCACTAAAGAACAACAAAGTCACAAGCAAAAGTTTATTTGATTAAGGAGCACTCGATTCGCGTACCTGATAGGCGGAAACAAACACAATGCAGTTTTTTCTAGGAACTTTTGATCATTTTCAATGCGCAATGTCAGCAACATATGCAAAATTGTCTGTCTGTCTGAAGCTGGCCGAACTTCATACTGGATTGGTCAGCATATTTAGTCTCACTGCAAAAGTACTTCTTATGGAATATGCAAGATGGCAGCTCATTTTCAAAAAAATGGTCAGATACCCAGCAGGGTCCACATAAACCAAGAAGCATGGCGTAACGTCAAGAGGCTTCCATGGGTTCTGTCGGAATAATTTCTGAATGTGTATTTATGCATCTTTTCGGCCGACTTTTCATCCGGGTTAGCGTATTTTGCGCCGCATTATGAAGTTTTCATTGCTGACGACATCAATGCCAGAAATGTCACAAAGCATGAGCGTATCAAGAGATTCAAGTTTGAATAACACCAGGCACAAACGCTTTGGTACACATGAAACTCCTGCTTCCGCATTTCTTTCCTGGTCTTATTCTGGCACCCAGAAATTTGCAAAAACAGTATCTTCACCCAACACGTGTTTAAAGTCCGAATTTCTTTTGTCTGCGTCTCCGTTCATCATAGCTCTGTTTTACTATATTTTCCCCAAAATCTGCTTTTACACGAAGAGCATTTACAGGGCTGAAATGCAACTTGCCCAAAAGAAATCTAGTACTTTCGATTGAAATTTCAGTTTGTCGACATTGTTTAGTCTTTCATTTTCGTCAGAATGAAACAGTTAAACAGAGTCATATCAGTAATGAAGTCAATTCAATCTGTCTATCCAGGAGATATCAATTGACGAATAATGAAGTTCGGCAGAGCAACAAACTGCTTAAATGTGTAGGCGTTGAAATTAGAGTTCATCACTGTTTATGAGTGTTAAATCAGCAAACTGTGCCGGATCGACAGATAAGCCTTTTGCTTGACCAAACTTACGTTTGGTTCTGCAATGAATGACTTGTTTAGCCAGCACAGAAAGGGGAGACGGTTCACCTTCCAGCTAGACTTATCAGCATAGAGCATTAAAAAGATTTTAGTGTTTGCTACACTTGATTAGATCTGGCCAAATCAAACCACCAGTGAAAAGTTGTACTCTGTTGCCAGGGGATTTTACCTGAAATGATAAAATTGAACCTTAGGTCGACATAATGATAAGAAACTGGAATCTGTTTCCTGTCCGACACCAGCTAAAACGTGCTATCAGACTGGAAATTTAAAAGCAACTTTTGGTTGTCAGTAGATCCGGGAACATTATGCTCAACTTGGAAGGTCCTTAAAATCAACTGACCAGCGAAATTCCAATTTCCGCTTTTCTCGATCATTTCTGTTGTGTTTGGGTGCGCATCGAAGTGGATGCATGTTGTGGCCCAGCTGCACTTGCAGCACCTGGTTGAGTATTGTTAAAAAATTTTATCTCCCCGTGATTACTGACTGCAGGCAGTAGACAGGTTGTTCTGAACAGGAAATTCTCACAAATGTCACAGGTGTCAATTCACATGTTTATTATAATAAGAGTTTTCAGAATGTGTCGGCTGGTGAAAGTCAAAAAGCGGCCGCTTCCTTTGGAAAGAGTAACACAAACGTATCGAATCAACAGAGGTTTGTTTCTCGTTTGGATTTCATTGTTACGTATGTAAATCCGTTTTGTCGTTTTGTTTCAATATTTTGCAAACTCAACTGTTTTTTCAATAATGCTGCTATACGTCAAAACATGCGCTAAACTTGCCCATTTCTACAGCAGTATTTTAAGGGATTGGTCCATCGCAAAGTTAAAAATCACGCCATGTTGAACGGTTACTCTCAAGCTGCTCATTTCAGAGACGGCGTAAACTAAGGAATGAATAAGTCTATTGAGCGCACAAGAGTACATGGTCACATCGAAGAGGATGAAAACTTAATCAAACATGTCGTTTGCCAGTCGCGTTTTCATCACACTGTCTTTATTGCAACTATCACTGAAGCTGGCCGCGTCATTTTGTTTGTATAGATTCAATGAGTGACTGTGTGCTTCAGCTGTCAAAAGAACTAGAAGGTAAATTTCATTCCAGGTTTTTATCTTTTATCGTTTACTTACTTTTTATTGATGAAATGTGCATCATTTGTCAGGAACGGGGCCGTGGCCAACAGAGAGCTTCTAAGTGGGAAAGTTGACCGGCGGTGGAGAATTCGAACCCGCAACACTTATGTCCAAAGAGCATGACCTTATCTGCTTTGCCGCTGCCGGCCAAGCCATTTTCCATAATCTGTCTGACCAGTGACTAGTACCATTACCATGGACGAATTTGTTTTTCTTGCCGTTAGGAATGCAACTGTCCAGGAAAAAATTCGGAATTGACATCGGCATTTGGGTTGTGTCAGTAAAACCACATCGTACTAAACTAACGAAAAATCAAAAATGACAATCAATTTGAGAAAAACAGCAAAGCGATATTGGAATTCTATTTAGGAATAATAAAAACTAACGACATCAGTGAAATAACTCGACTGTGCTTATCCAGGGTTGCATACAGTTCATTTTCTTCGTTTCTCAGTCTGTTGATAGATGAACTGAATCCGATACAGAACAACGCTTAGTAAACTTCTCCGATAAGAAATGCTTTTGAGCTTGAGCAGTAGAGATGAGCTGAAAGAAACAACTGCTGTCCGGCTAGTCTAGCTTCACTGAAATTAAAACCTAAAGAAATTTAATTTTATCCTTTATGACAGGTAGAGATCAGCTTAGCACAAACTGAATGATCATTCTGTGCGTCAGAATATTTGCCTTATTGATACTGCTATCCAAATTTTGTTATTCCGATTCGTACAGTTTTGATTGAGAAGTGCGTTAGTGCTCCTGAACTATCGTTTCACACCAATCACGGAAAAACGAAACACAAAAAGACACTTGAGAATGTTTTGGTGATTAGAATAACGAAAACCCTGTGAAGACCATGCAACTGTCTAAAATATGTTCGCCTATTGGCGGAATGACGTCATAAAAGCGATCGTCTTGTATACAGATGTGTCTCTGCTTGATTGTTCCTTTGGATAGGCTTTCCACGTTGTTAATGTTTTGCTCATACCTTGGACTGTACCGTACTCCAGGGTGGTTGCGTTTGTACCGGAGACACGTGATTTTGACCCTGTTGCAGTCTGAGATATCATTCGGTTCCGCATCTGTTAGCGAGTCAGTGGATTCTTCGTCAGCAACTACCGATATCGTCTTCTGGGGATAATATGGATTTATCGTGCAGACCTTTCATCACCTCGTTTTTGGAGTCATCGGTGGTACGCTGCATCTCCGTGAAATACTAACTGAAAATATGCGACTCAGAAAGTGAATGGACGTAATTAGTCAAAGCATTGTCTGAAAAATATGTTTGCCATAATTTGGCAAATGATTTTCAGTCAGAAACACACATTATAGTAAATACCTTTTGGTTTGCTCTCTTTTGTGTAAAACTAATGTCCAGAACTTCTGGAACGATATCAGCAATCCTGCAAGAGACGCCGAATATATAGCCCAGTTAATCTTGAAAAACCAACCATGAAATATCTACATAACCTGATGTACTTTGTCAGTGCGAAATTTGCCCTGTGTGGGTTATCATTCTAGATTTTGTGCAAAATGAATCGAGCTAAATTTTTGTCTACCTGGCTCATTTCAGTGACAGAGATGAAACAACAATCCAACATAGCACTTACTTTGAAAAAACCAAGTTCTATTAAATTGCAGTCATTACCAACCGTATACACTTGGTTGCAGAGTAGTCCCAGAAGTTGTTCTTACTTACTAAATGTAATTGGCACTCGGGTTCTCAAAATGTTCTCTTTATTCTGTGGTAAAATGGAGTCAGCAGTAAACCGAACCCGGGACAGGTCAGAGTCAAATGGAAGTATGCCATGCTCCCAACCATTTTGCAAACCTGCTGAGGGGAAAACGTGATTACAAATTGGCCATTCAAGTATGTAGTCAAGATTTATGATCAAAACATCGAATAAATATGATAAGGATGTTTAGCGTCACCTAATATCGGGAAAACCAAATAAAGTTTGGATATAGAAAAGACCGATTTGCTTCCTCTGTGACCGAAAAGCAAAGAGAAAAATGCACACATTTTTGCATCCATCGTACAAAATTATCCTAGTGAATAGCTGCTTTCCGCATCAGCCCTGCATGATAATCTCTAGAGAATACTACTTTTTCTTCGAGGTAATTAAGAATGGTTGTGCCATTTTGGAGACGTTGCCTTTGGCTCCGATTCTGAGGCACGAAGATGGCAAAGTTGCAGTACCAGATGGTGGTGATCAGAGACTATTTTCTGAATGACTGCTGAATAAAAAATGTTACTAACGAGGGTTCCTTTTAGCTGTGCACTTCCTGTTGGCAGGGATCCATGAATAGGAAAATGGGAAAGAAGTCGTTTGAACTGGAATTTTAGGCCGTCAGTAATTCATCTCGTTAGGTTTAATTTTGTTGCTAATTGGGTAAATAAATGCAACTTCATTTTACGGTAAAATACGCCGTCTGTTACTAGAGATAATGTTACGTTGGTTGGTGACGAATGATGTAAGCACTCGTTCAACTTCAAATAAACTAAGCTTTTGTAGTCTAAATTTGTCCGTTTGCTAAAAACCTTTATCAATTTCTAATTATAGCCAAAAACTCCCATGGCTTCAGCTGCTCACCAAAAACCATATGTTATCATTTAATTTCGCATCATCAGCATAATAGCGGATCTCACGAAAGAAAAGCTGCTATTTAGCCACTTGGTTTGCTTTTGATCACAATAAGGAACAAATTGTCAGAATAAAATATATCAGTTGCCAAATGAAGAGAGAGGTGTTGTCTGTAGGTTAGTTATTATCTATTAGGAGTCTGAGAAGATCAGAAAAAAGTCGGAAATAATTTTGGAAATACTATAAATCCAGTGAATTTGTCGAGCTCTGTGCTGTCTTCTAAAGTTCCCACGTCATATGTGTATGGAATAGGGGAAGCTTACTCATTACTATTTTTTATTCGGAGTCGAGTATTTTATGCAAAGATTTTGTTTGCATTTAGACTACAGGTGAATGCAATAAATTCATCTCGGCTGTTTATGCCTTGGCGTATCCGTGGTCAAATCTACCTGACTCGGAAAATTTTCAATGAAAAACTAGGCTGAATTAAATAACCCGTAAACGCGCAACTTGCTTATCGATCATCTTTGCTTGCCAGCAACTTGCATTCAGTGTGTTCCAATGGATCGGTTTTGATGATGAGAATTTACTTCCTTCAAGGCTTAGCTTTGCGTGGCTTTGACTGGCAAAATGCAGTCGAGCCAAACCTGGATCAAGATGGACAACCAAAAAACCACTTATCCAGTTCCGTCTGAATGAGTTTAATTTCCAAAGAATTTTGGCTTTTTTCAACCCAGCCTACAAACATAGCAGAAATCGACCTTAAAATTGCAGCCTTCAAAAATCAATGAATAGATCAGCTGGGCAAATGGCGAACAGTAGACATTTGGTAATCAGCACGGATGGAGGAATTGCTTAGAATCACCGCAAGGTTAGTCGAACTACTTGTGATGCCGAGCGAGAGAAAACTTGACTATGTGCGTTCACGGGAACTCTACTCATTATCAAATGGGGTCATTTTATTTCAGTCAGTTGTAGTTTTCCAGTAAGTCGAAAGCATTTTATTCTCTGCAAAACTGATTTTTTGATATAAATCTGCCTACACTTTTAGAGGAATGTGAAGAAAAAATCGCCAAAGAGAACTGAATAAATAAGGAAGGTGATCGAGCTCCCCTGGATGTCTTCTGGAGATATTTACCCAAGTACGGAAGATTTTTCTGAAAAAGTGTTTTTGCAATTGTGAAACAAAACAAATTTGCATGGAAAATTATGCAAGTCGGGCATTTGTGCCTCTAAATTAAATTACATTACATTTTAGCGCATTCTGCGTTGCAAGTCGATGAACTCCCACATAGTACGAAATCCACACTAAATTAGTAATATGAAGGAATTTTTTCTGATTTTTTTAACATTAAACAATCTAATTAGTCTAACGTTGCTATAAATAATGCACAATTCGTCCTGTCCAAAATGCCTGGAGTTGTAAGGAATGCAAGTGAAAAAGATATGCTCTAGGCAAATGATCCCATGAATGTTGGAGTTATAATTTAAGGCGATGCTTGAACACTTGTTCTTCCGATATTTCCACACGATTTCCGGATATTCTTGTTTCATTATAGTTGATGGAACTAAAAAACGTGACTTGATGATCATCCAGAATCAGTAATGCCCGAATATCCTAACTCACTAGAATACTTGATGAATTGTTAGCACTGCTATTGTTGTATCAAGTTCATTCTTATAAAATAAAAAGTAAGACTTGAAATGCGTAAGTTTTTTGAGTACTGAGACTGGAACGGCCCCGGGGGGGGGAAACACAAACACTGTATTGAATTTGTGCCTCAGAAAAATTCCATACTGAAGCATGTCTGCAACGTGCTTTTTGTCTATCAAGGAAACAACAGATCGGTGAGCTCAATGACAAAGCCTGATTAGCTAGAGACGTTTGACAGAGAGCACCGTTGCTTGACGTGCGCACGGGTGCTGATAGATTCACCACTCAGCGAAAAATGTGGTGGGCCAGTGAAATTAGTGGTTCTCTGGGTGGTATAGACAAAGAAAGTAGTGTGATAGTCTACTGAACTTATTACGCGTGTTTATGTGAACTAGGTGGGGTACTATCACGTGTTTACCCCGTTTGAACTGTCTTCGCAGGTGATCACGTTCTTGGCATGCATTCAAACAAACAAACACCTTGTAATATAAAACCGAGGAAAAAAGGTTTTTCAGTCCAAGAATGATTATATAGAACACGTTCACTCATGAGAAGAACCATGGGAGTTCCTTCGGAGACAGCGTGAGTCAGTTTTTGGACTTCGTTCTCCTACCATTGATGATTCAGGGTACGTGGCATCAAACTGACACTGTCTGCGTGAAAAGTGGGAACCTTTCAATAGACCTCTACGGTAAGTCGGCGATGAGGTGTTG
Source organism: Fasciolopsis buskii (assembly GCA_008360955.1). Classification (NCBI taxonomy): domain Eukaryota; kingdom Metazoa; phylum Platyhelminthes; class Trematoda; order Plagiorchiida; family Fasciolidae; genus Fasciolopsis; species Fasciolopsis buskii. Next base: position 55,980 of record LUCM01004138.1, read on the forward strand.
AGATGCTTCTCAGAATAGTTGCAGGCTAATCGTGTTTCGCACCTCATTTTCAATAACCAACGTAGAATTTCTGATATCTATTGCCAAAGTGTTTTTAATTTCTGCTTTGAACACTGTGCCCGTTATATGATTTGGCCTAACGTCTTTCTTTTCTTACGTATAGGACATTCCCCTCGATAATAGTAAAACCAGTTAAAGTTATTCAAAATATAACTTCTTGGTAGCTAAAAGTGCAATGCAAGCCCAGATCTCAATGAAAGCTATATTTGTCAACAACCGCTGGTGCTATGCCGCGTTCTGGTGTATTTCCTGGAGCAAACAGTTTTGTCCGGGTTTGAAATGTTCTACATCAGTACACCGTAAAACTTTAGGATTTGCAGAGGTTGTGTGCATGGGATATTTACTATTTGCGAGAAACTTCTGAATTTTTGGACCTAATTGATTATTTGACTTCCAGTTTGAGCTCTTCTTGGAGTAATTAATCAAACCTTGGTAGCCAAGTAACTTTGTGATGATCCTGACAAAGTAAAACACTAGCATGTTTTCTGATTGCACCGTGACGGAATGCAAACTTGTCGTGAGAAGTTTAACGTATCCGAATAAGAATTAATGGTTCTTGGTTGCCAGTTTGGAAATATGCTAACAGTTTGAGTCTGAATGCATTAATAACCAGGTCTGCGCTAAGCGGAATCATTTCAAATAATAGGAAGACTATTTCATTCCTTATCTTTGGAAGTATTAAATTCTACGAGAACTCTACATTAACCTGACAGAAGGCGGGTCAGTGATTACTAGCTAATGTAGAAATGCCAAATGCTGGTGACATGAATCGCACCGCGAGAGTAGAATGCCCGTTGTGGAACGATAAAAGCCTGGCGTAAGTCAGGGAACAAATTAAAGAGTACAACGCCAGTTTCGGGTCGTAAGCGTTTTATCTACCGTGGGCTTTGTCGGTTCTTGACCCTTACCTGTCTCCTGGAAGGCAATAAAAGAAGAGAATTGACGAATCAGACGCAGTAACTGCCTATATATTATTTTATTCTGTGAATGGATGATTGCCCTCAGCAAGCAGGACGCTTCCAGAGTAAATTTTGAATTCAAGCTCTGTAATGTAAAGGTCCTATTTTGCCTAAATCAGTCTTCTAACTCCTCGACGTTGGTAATCAGCTTTAAGCGGCTAAAATCGCATGAAGTAAGACAGATTTTTGAGCAAGTGCTTGCCACAATGTACCCAATGACAATATTTTTATGACAGTCTAAAATGGTATTCGGAATGCTCTGAATTCCCTGGAGCCTGATGGTAGTAATACTCCATCTGGTGTCAAAAATCATGTTTGGGTACTGGACGCCCTGGTACATGAGAATGGTTAACATACTCATTTGGTGGTCAAGCAAATATCACATGAATGATTAAGCTCGATGGAATCATGGGGATTGGGAATTCAATAGATAGCTTTATTTTATGCATCACTGTTGAGACTAAGGAGGAAAACTGCCTATAGGTCTCGCTGCTTGAGGTAGCAGTCAAAATCGTAGTACTCCGGTCCACGTTAGTGGTTGTGCTAACCGAAATGCTCATTGATAAACCAAAAATTAGCTTGAAATCACTTTATTAAACTCGCCAGTGAGATGGTCGTCATTAATTAATTCTAGGCTTACTCAAGTACTCATCGTTTAGTAAGGTACGACTAATGCGATACATACCATTTTCAAGCTGTGTTGCTTATCTACCGAAAAATTCTGAGTGAAATCACTTAACCACATAAGCAGTTTGAGTCTCAGACTTCATAACCGCCAGACGTGCACCAACGTGTCCTGGTTTCAGTTGCTGCCTCACAGAAACATCTACTTAAAAAAAAGAGAACGAAAACTAGTGAGTGATCTGCAGGATAATAATTTGAAGAAAAATATGGACGAGCAAACTGTTCAAAAGCAACTTTGCTGAATTCGGCACTGATCCTTATCAACTAATATCTACAACTTTTGCCCACGGGATTCCGCAGAACTAAACAAACCATTGCGCTGGTTAAAGTTTTCCACACATTTTGCCAAGCCATCGGCCAGTTATCCTAACTAATTCTCCAACCATTACTTGCATCATAAAATGCATAACAGGGAGTCATTCCACAGACACACAAAACTTGTGTGAACCATATTAATCTTTAATATTCAGTACCTGTTCTTGGAACTGGATCTTAGGACCCAGAGCCTTTCGCCCAACACTAGAGATAATGAGCAAATCCCCTCAGGATATTGTAGTAATACGACGAAGGCAACAGTATTCTAACACGAAAAGTTTTAGTGTTTCTTATGGTCATATTTGTCAGGTTTCTGAGTGGTATGTCAAGACTGACATTACTGGTGCAGTGCATACCCGGCATTTGATAGATAACCGCATGAAGTATCAATGCCATAGGTGCTTCAAACTGATGAGTATTAAATGAGTCCTCTTCTTCCCTACCAGATATACGACCAACTGGTGAGATACAACTAGCGAGGCAACTAAATCTATTTTGCTCATTTCTTTCCTAGAAAAATATGGATCATCTTCGGTGTGCATCTCAGTTTGAGCGAATCTCCCCAGTTCTCACATGAGAATATGGCTATCTCCATCTATTTCTGATTCAAAATAAGACCTATGGCCAGGGACTAGTTTACTAAATGAGTTTTCTCCCAGTGAAATCTTATATGGCAAAAAGGTCCATAGTGCAACGAAAACATCGTGATCATTGGAATTTCATAGTTCCACTGTGCTTGATGGGGTGCTAATTTAACAATAACGAGGGCACCTTGTTGCTGCTAGCTAAGCCAAATACACCGCTGAAAAAGTAAATTTTGCTGGGAGAACCTTGGTCGAAGAGATAAGGATCCGCTTTCTAAAATGACAGTCAATTTGTATCTCACTATTTTGCACCAAGATGAGGCAAACATAAAATGAAGAGATTCTTTGTTTTCATAAAGTTTCTACAAATAACGTGCCCGCATAAATCATCTTGAATTTTATTTTGTGAAGGAAGCATCGCCTGCTGTGTTCAGCCCTTCGGCTGCGATGAAAACGTTCTTAAGTACTTCGAACTTATGAGAATAAAAGTGGACACAAACTGATGCCGTCTGGTTGAAGCATCCACTGCATCGGTCCAAATGAATGTGTTAAGGAGATGTGGACCGTTTTTCTTTGGGGAACTGTTTATGTAGTAGCAGATGTTTCCAGTTTCTTAAGTGACTCGACTTCCTACATGCGCATTGTCTGGTAAAGGGTACTCAAGTTAGGTTTCGTATTTTCTATGTGAAAAAATGTGTGAGAATTATATATGCTCCCAGGTGCAAATATTGGCGTTGCAAAAAATGCTTGTCGTAGAGTAAGGAAATTTGACACACTTCTGCCTGTTTGTCTCTGTGCCTATAAGTATCTTGTCAATACTGAATGATTTAGACAGAAAATCGACTACTTTTTATGTACAATCCTCGTTGTTTCACTAGCTTTAGGAAACTGCGGAGCCCAATATTTAAAAGTGATTTGCCTATGGAATGATTACAAAATTAACCATAATCAGAGAAGGCCATTTGTAGTTTGTCCTCTCCTTTGCAGAAAAACTTGGAATCCTAAGAGACTACTAATCGGATTATGAATTCAGTGGGGACGATGATGCAGTATCCCAATTCAATTCATGCCTAATCGCAAACCCATTGATATCACTTAATTTCATCTGGTCAACTTCCATTCCTTGTGAACAGTGAAGTAAACTGTAGGTTCGTCAAGTACACTTCCTTTTTTGGTAAAATGCCTTAAGAAATCGCGTTGTTAGTGGAAAAAGACTGAATGCTGTAATACGACTTCTCGTTGTACATCATCTTTTGTGTTCAGTGCGGCCTGCCGGAACCACGAAGACCGAATTCATTGCCCAAAGTGGTTAACAGCATGAGGCAAATAACTAGGTGAGGTTCTAACCGCTAACATATATTAAACACTCGGTCAGTAATCAGCTTTAGTGCAATACCAGCGTGGTCTCGCTTGGATATCAGGAGCGTCTTCGCGGGTGAACTACTGATGGTGCTAGTTGAAGTAAAATTACATTGTACGATACACGATTCGCAAAAAGCAGAAATGTGGCCTACAATTGTTGCTTAAAGCAACATAATGCGTAGGTATTAACTCAAGATTTATACGGTCCAGTTATCTTGGTAGCCAGTCTAACTAACACAGCTGTGTGAACTTACTAAAGTGTTGAAAATCATGGCAACCCTACACGACTTCCTGTTGCAATCATCCAGATAGGATTCGAACATGTCGGTCGCTACTTCGCTGGCTCTGAACCTTGTTGCTTATCCTACTTGATAATTGGTGCACTGCTGAAGACTTATGATAAGCTAGATGTAATATCTCTGTAAAGTGTCTTTTGGCTGTCTTCGAGGAGTTAAACATTACTAATAAAATAAAGAACTCATTTGTTAGACAAACTGCGTATCTTTTTGCAAAAGCCGCTCAGGCATAAAGAATTTCCATGTCATGATACGGAAGTCGAGGAAGATGCTTTTTATTCGAGATGGATCGAGAGTTTCTCCTGTCCACATTGATCAAATTAGCGAAGGTATTTTGCTATTTGGGAAAAGTTTCTACAATTAGGAACATTTTGCCTTCTAGAAATCATGACTCTGACTATCAAGGAACGGTGGTTATCCGTGTTTTTATGAGTTTGTTGAAACTTTTAACCGAAGTCAATATGACAAGGGATACCTTCGCCAGGTCGTATGTGAACGCTTTCTGGTCCTCACAAAAACGGGCGGAAAGGAAACACATTAATGACGTCCTTGCGCAATCACTGCAGCTAATGCATAGACCGGTTGTACTGCAGAAACGTATTTTATTCGTTTTTGGTTGTCAACTCATCACGATTCACTTAGCCTTAAATTGTATGCCCAAGTGAGTTAAAATGATTCAGCGCATTCCATTGTGGAATAACAAACAAGGCTAATTAATGGCCGAATGAAAAGCTATCTACTGGTGGTAGCAGATTTCTGTTTTCTAAGTTTGCGTAAGTTAGCCTTGTAGACTGCTTCAAGAATAAATCTTGAAATTTTGTGGGATATTTAGTAATAGTTTGTGGGTGGTACCGAAGACTCCTTCAACTGCATGAGTTGTTCAAATGCAAATTACTCGTTGCTGATCTTCAACGATGTCTCCTGCAGTGGTTCAGCCATGTCCTACCAATTCGAAGCAGAATTGACTAAGAAAAGTTTGCTGCTGTCATCTTGCCCAGACATATAGTATTGGTGGCGGAGCAAGTGCGTTAACAAAAATAAATGGGAATCACCTGCTACCTCATTCGGTCTTTCGAATATGAAACCGTCCTAGCAACTGGATTCTGCTTTAAGCCAACCCAGTTGGAGATCGTAAAGCCTGGACGGCTCCCCCTAGAGGCAATGAGAAACTTATTATGTCCTGAACTAGGTGATATTTTCATGAAACAATTAAATACTGCTTTGAGTGGCAAGCATCGGACAGTCTATGCAAGCTAATCACATTCTAATGATGCTACATGTCTTGATGATGGCGCCATGCTAACGGGATTCTTCCATGCCACATCAGTCCTCAGAAGCTGTAAACCAAAAGATCTTGTGATAACCATAGAATCCTTTGGTTTTGCAGCAAACAAGCAAATAAAATTGCGTCTTGCGAGACTGTTGAAGGGCGCTTCACAGCAGAATGAATATTTTCTGGTCAGACTGTCAAATGAGGTAGTCGATTATTTTGTAATAATGCGCCCAATATAAAATGTCGTAGAATATCAGAATATATTTGTCATCCACACCAAGTTCGAATGCAAAGGATTTGTACGACATCAAATTCAATCCGTACTTACAGTACTGCCGACAAACTGAGGTAGTACCGAAAAACCCTTGAAAAGGAAAACCCAAGGCAAATAAAATGTAAGCAATTTGCATTCTCGACCAGTAGCTCTGTGTTCGAAAAACGTCAGTTTCCTAACTTGAAAATCACAAAAGCCAACTTATTGGAACCGCATTATTTACTCATTTGATCAGTTAAAGTTTGGGAAAGTTTTACTCGGGATTTTGTTTTCAACCTTGCTTATCTCAGAAGGAAAAATCGCCTGCTTTTGAGATTAGCATCAAGCTGACCTGTAATTTTAAGGCCTTGCTAAAACGATCTTAAAATTGTTCCTTGAGTAAGCATTCTTGCTAAAAAGCGAAAGGTGGACAACTTACTTATCAGCTCGGTAAAGTAGTAACGAAGTAATCGAAGTGGGGAAAGAGGTACCCTTCATTCGTGTATTGAAATTTTGTTGAAACGTTCAATCTGACTTTGGCTGCCTTAACATATCTGTTTGTATTTTATACGTAATAAGAGTTGCAGCAAGGGACAAGAATTTGTAAACATTTCGAGTCTTGAAAAAAGAGCAATTGAGTGATACTTGTTTGATTTCACATTGACAGACACACCAGCATCACCGATATATTTAGAAGCGGATAAACTGAATTAAACGAGAGATAAAATTCGGGCCTGGATCAGTTGGTAGAGAGTGGGCAGTGTCAGATCATTATGCGTTCTTGAATTTCAAAGTTCACAGATATTCGTTTAGCAGATGGCTAATCCGTAGGTAGTACTCAGCTTCCCTAAAGAATGAGAAGACATTACTGACATTCGCAGAGATTGGCTGCTTGGTAGTTTTTAGTAGCAAAGGGTTTATGGTGGTTACTCAAATGACTGATCATGCAGTTCGATAAACCACTGAAAGCTTGCCCGGTTAGCCACATGAACAGGATATCTAAACAAAAATCATTCGCCCCAGGTTTCGGTCCCAAAACACCCATCACATTAGAATTCCACCTTAATGTGGGGTAATGGCATGCCTCCTTCCATAACCCGGCAACCCTAACTGATAACGAGCTTTCGTAATCAGATAGTTTCGTGATTTTTATCCTCACAAATCCCATGTTTGGAATTTATTAGCTTCTGAATTTCGGCTTATCCAGTGTGCGTCCTATGGTGCAAGTGGATGATTAAGCATGTTTAGCTCTCACGATGGGCTAACCAGCGACTGATGACTGCTGCCAGCGAAATACAAATTGAGGATTCGTGTGGCGCAATTCAACTAACTGTCCCAATGCTTCATCAAGATGTTTCCCGCGTTCAACAGGAGATGAACTAGTTCACGCCACGGATCAGTGTGCTGTAGGTGCGGTCTTTAGTGACATTTGAATTCACTCTTTTAGAATGGATCCTGGATGCTAGTAATTTATGCCTCGTAAGACTCCAGAGATAGGTTGCATTTTGAAAGGTTAGCTTCATTAAGTGCAGTTTATTTGTCACATTGGCATGCCCCAACAGACGAGATAACCGGCAGGCAGAAAGACGAATTTTATAAAATACTCGTCATCCCTTTCGCATAAGCAGAGGGATCAGAAGTATCGACAATTTGCCTAGGTAAGCACTGCTTCTTGCTTGCTCAGTCCAGATATGATGGCAATGGGCTTCTTTCAATCATTTATTACTGTCTACCGCGAATTTCTGACACAGCTTCCGTCACACAACGATAAGGCTCTCAAAATCTACAGGCATTCTACGACAGGCCGATAATATCGTAATGAGTTGCGGTTGGCATTGTTCTGTTGAAGACTGTAGGTTTCACCGCATCACATAAGTGGAATCGGACTAAGAGCTAGCTTTAAAATTACTTTCACCATAGCTGAATGACCATCGGCGTAAACCACAAACCCGATTAGCTTTATTGCATCGGTTCGTTCGAAATATTCGCATGAGTTGCAAGCAAAAATAATCAGATTATCCGGGAACTTCAAAGAAATGCAGTGCAGCTGAACACTGGGATCAAATGGCATTCAAAAATTCAAGTGACAAAAAGCCCTTATAGGTGGAGTGAAAAATGGCGGGTTAAAGTACCATAAAAATCGGATCAGCATCCGTATCTTGTAAGATTTCCGGGTTATTTAGGCTGATGCACAACAGCAATGGGCTGCCAACTTCGGTTATTGGAAAAAATTGTGAGACAGAAATGAAAAGCCTAATCATGGTATATAGCTGAGAATGGAGTATTGGCTGAGAAATTCAATAGACAGTATAGCTGGCCGCTGACTGGTGTATTGTTCCAAACTCACCAACTGAGAATGCTTGGGTGGTATTACTTGAAACCCTAAAGGAATTCGGAACTGAGTCGAAAATTCGACCGTTGAAACCGGCAAAAACCGGCCAAGCCCGACGAACTCCTCTTGTTTACTTCCACACAACATAAAGATATTTTGGAGGTATTTAAAATGCGGAAAAAGCGTGCCTGGAAATCTTCACCCTTTATCAAGGCAAGTTCGAGGTCGAATATGGAGACCGTTTGATAACAGCCCTTATCCCCTTACTCTGGAATGTTTGGAACGAGAAGCTTGTTGCATCGACATTTGGAAAGTTAATGAGTGCATATATCTTCAAGAAAGGAATGCGCTATGGCTACAGTAATCATCACTGAATCAGTTTATTTTGATGATCAATCGAGTTTTGGCTTTGATTATGCCTAACTACTTGACACCGAGTTGCGAGAGAAACACGCGAATTACAAGCTAGAAATAGTCTAGGTAGTGATTCCATCGACCAGATTGCAACCCTTTGCAGCTATTTGAAAAGCACCACACAAATTACCACCTAACAACCGCGAATTTTCTCAATTGGAAAGACGCTTTCGACTCGGCCAGCTAAACAGCAGCTGTGGATAAGCTTCGCTAGAATGGTGTCCTTGGAAAGACCATGCACGCTGGGTGAACAATACACATGCATGCTTCTGATTACTTAAAGGTATTTGGTAAATTGTCAAGTTTACTCATGTTTAGCTCTTTATGAAAAAGGAAACGAAGACTATTTTAAGTGATCTCAAGGAAGTCGGCAAAGAACTGGCAAATTATAAAACGGTGCTTGACCGTGATTACTCGGGCGACGTGGTGTGTTTGTTAGAATTTGCGGAAAGTGTATAAAGTGCATCAGGCCGAATTGTGAGAGCTGTGGCATTTTTGGAGATGTTTTGCACCCTGAAATTGCAAAATGCTGTTTCGCTACTGGACTTCAGTTGTTCCCACTCCGATACCCCATGCGGAGGAAGTAACCGTGTTAAGCAATTTCACTTAATTCGGGACCTGGTTGACTAAGGAAGTACTGTAGTAGAAGCGACCATGTGTATGACCAAGGCTCGAACAATGAACGCTAGACTGAATTACTGCTGGCGCCAACCTGATATTTCGTTGAATTTGGAAGATCGTGTGTACCGCGCCGCGGTGAGCTCATTTTGTTGTACGGTTGCGAGACATAGATTATTCCCACTGAGAATGCTGTTGGTTTGGAGGTTTTGATTATCGGTGTTTGCACAACATCACTAGGATTAGATGGAATGACCTTGAGAGTAGTGTGCAAGTTGGCAATCCATTATTGCGACTCCGTAAAATAAAACTCTGTACCAAACCTAAGAGATTGTGTTTGTTGGACAACGAGGTGCATTTGGCAAATGATCGTCTGCCGCATCATGCCGTATTTTGTTTTCTTCCAATGGAACGGAAGAAACCACGTGAAGGTCAACAGATGACTTGACAGAATGGAGTGAGAATGACAGCAGTGAACTTGTGAAGTAGGTATCTCAAGTCTTCGTGACCAGGGTCAAAAACATTGGCCACCCGGTTGGTTGGAAACGTTGAAGGATATGACGGAAAACGATGAACAATGAGGATCTTGTTGTCGTTACCTATCTAAGAAGGCTGATAAAATGAAGTTCTTTCGTGCCGTTAGATTGCATATTCCTTCTTTTGGCCACTGGGATGTTGTTTCGTCTTCTCACCCGTGTGTCTATCCTCCACATTCGACTGCAGCTTGCAACTCAATGAGAAGCTCAGTGGTGAATGGGCTAGCCCTGCTGTTTAACGCTGACCAATGGCGGTGATGATGATGATGCGCCAAGTTGGGCGCGGTAAATATACATCGCTGATGATTTGCAAGGGTGGAATACTATGAACTTTCTATCACTTTTTGGTGGTACTGTGGGCTTCGATATTGCATGGAAGAGCACTTGAGATTTATGTTGATTTCTTGGCTTTTTAAAGTATTATTGCCATAGTTAAAATAAACCAAGACAATGAGAACTGATTCTGAGAATCACATGGTTTGTTGAATGGGATCGGATCCTGGACTAAATTTAGAACGACTGGGTCAAACAATGTTACGGATAGTGAATACTTTCAGAGCAGTCGATAGATAAAACGCAATTAGAAACTGTGTGAGCCGTGTTCCACTAAGTTGGCCCTAAATTGAAAGCCTCACATATTTTCTGCAAATGCACTGGTGAACGCAACTGAACTCACTGTGTCCTTTTGGATTGTTTCTTCCCCCTTAAATAAGCCATCTTAGCAAGCTTTAAAATGCTGGTTAAATTTTCCTTTGTGTTTAGTGAAAATAATGGAATAATACAAGGAAATAAGGGTTTGCTTCATATTCCCGGTATACTTGAATTCTCATGCTTCTAGGACTTACGGTACGGGGGTGATTAAAGACTTACCAAGCAAATCGCACCGCACTTGAAATCTTACTTCACCATTTTAAAAACTCATTGGGCTTCGAGGAAGCTGGTGAAATGTGCGGTCGCACACTTCTGTCTATTCCAATGTGTTCTACGTTGGCTACTAAACGTATGGATCAGTTCAGATCAGATAAATTGAAGATGTTAAGCCTGAAAGCACTTGGGTTCTAAGCGCATGTTTGCGGGTAACACAACAGTTAGGTTGGGTAAGCACAGGAAGAATTCTATCTATCAGTAATCATTTTTAGCAAAAATATGCTCAAAATTTCAGTTCCTGATATGTGCAAAATGAAGTTCATTATACTCAGTGGTACTGAAGGTTGCGTATACAACTAATTTCCGGTAGTTTCAGCGGTTACCCAAAGGGTGGGTGATTGATTTATGCTTCTAATTTGATTAGGTAGAGGCAATTTTTCACTGAAACTGATTCACGACCTTTTCAATCCTCCAGAACGAATTCAACAGATACATCGTTCGACTACCACCCATCGGTAATCAAAAACGGAATACAGTTTCCCGATTGGCGATGTTGGGAACACTTGCATTAGTTTCGATTGTTGGTATTGGCCGTTCACTCATCAAAACATTTCCTGTAGGTCACAACATGCAGTGGTCTAAGTAGCTCTAGCATGGTCCTTAGGTTTGTTGTCTTGGGTCGAAAACAAGAAATTACGAATAAAGCTGTGAAACCTGACTGCGATTTTATCGTACTGGCTAGACCCTAAATTATCACGTAGGTAACATTAGTGGAATTAAGAACAATAGCAACATTTTTATCCTGATGAAGTACTTTACAGTCCATATTAGTTTACCCAATGGTTCTGGTCCTCGGGTGGAAGGATCCCAGCACTGGACGGCGATGAGCTTTTGGATGTCACAAATGAAAAGGTTAGAACAAGATAACTTAACGAGTAAACCAAAGATTGGTTAGATCAAACTGAAAAATTGGAATGTGTGAAACCACTTAACAAGTATTTCTTCCTGTTTTAAGCACCATGCGTTTTGCACTAATAATATATTTTTCTCATAATGACCCTTGAATTTTGTAAGTTACTTTTCGTAAAATTAGTTTAAAACGACTTTACTTTATTAGACTTCCTAATAATCGGATTCTTGGGAATGCTCATTTTTCGAGACTGAACTTTGGTTCTTAGACTCAACCATATTAAAGTTTCGGGGGCAATCAGTCAATTGCTTTTAATATTGTGCTCACCATTTCGAAGGATCCGGGATCTCACCATTCAACAGAAACCTGCTTATTAGTTCAATGTTTGGGACCTCTGATTACTTAGATAAAGAAATCGAACGACGAAAAAATTTTTATTCGCGCGTTTCAATATATGGATGCTATTTATTGCATTATCCGAACACTTTATTTAGGCACCAGATAAATCCACGTGAATCGAATGAATAGTCCTAAATGAGGCAACTTATATTCGGGATATATATATATATATGCACACACATATGCATATGTGTTAATCCTACATTTTAATGGACAACCCAATGCTCAAAAAGTGCAGATTTATAGAAGTATCTTAGCAGATAAAAAAAGTGGATGATGGATTTTCGTCACAAGGAGCCTTTTCAAGGTTCATCAATTCAAATATCCGCTGGCTGAATACATGGGCAAAATTCACAATGCAAATCAAAGGTGAACCAAACAATGTTTGAGGACATTGCGTTTCTTTGATGAATAGTACGGGAATAAAATTATTAGACACAGTCAATCGACTGGTTAATTGAAACATGTAAAGTTAGATGCTTTGAAAAACGAGTCACAAATGCCACGTTATTTAGCTCCATGAATATAGAGAAAAGTTTTGACAACGCCCCGCTAGATATAAAACTCCACCAGTATCAATGAAGAGGACCACGGGAGAGGGACGGATTAAACCATAATATATGGTCAAAATTTAAAGTGAAAATAACTATCCTAATTGCAAACAAATTAAACCGCATTAATAATTGAATTGGAATTTTGTCATACTCCTATCACTGAACCAGAATACAGATGTAGAAATCTAAGAGAAATAAATTATTGCATCGTGCCTAAATGGGTTTTGTCTGAATTGACCAATTAGCATGATCTATCCGGATATAACCGTTGTCATCCCCGGTTTACTAGGTCTAGAATTCACCATCAGCGGCCACATTATCTAGTGCTTGGCTGATAATCGATCTGTCAACCATTAGCTCTTACGGTTGAAGTATTTCCCGTTAACCCATCAGTGCGGTTTGACGGGGACACTGTTTATTGATGTTTTCAATCATATGAAGAAGTCAAAAGATAACATTATATGAAAGAATTAGAAAAGCGAAATTTCTGGTACATTATCACCATGGATGAACCTGTTTTACATCTGTCACAACTTTTCATTCTATGAAAGATGAGAACAGTTTGATAAACCGAGAACTTCAAACAAACTTATTTCAGTTGGTCTATAAAACGAAGCGGTGAAGGAAATTTCATGCTTAGTAGGTGTATTTATTATGAACATAAATAAGGATAGCATTCATGGATTTCAAAGAAAGTTCACGAGAGCAATATTGTCGCTTTTGACAGGACACACGAGGTAGCAGGAAGTTCAAGTAACGAGAGTTTTTTCTTTGTAGGTAAAAGACGAACTCGATGTAAAATTCTCCGCAGCGTACTAATCAAGTAGACAGGGGACAGCCATCTCGTCTTAAAAGTGTATTTTAGGAATTCGAAAACTATTCAAGTTACTTTAACTAGGAAACCCTCAGATTCCTTGTTAATTTTGGTTTCACAGTATCATCGAAATGCGGTCTTCGGTTGGTGTGAGATCAATACTTGCCTTATATGTTTACAGTGAAACAAGTTTACGTGAAATGCATCGCGTGTAGCAATTCATTAGGTATATTCCAAATAAAAGTCTCTAATGCTGCAACGTATTTAAGTAAGGGGCTGACAATTAGCCCAGTAGTGCAAAATCTCAACTGACGGAAACTGGGAGTAAAAGAAACGCCATGGAGATGGAAGTTGGGCACCAAGTGGTTCGCTAATTTACCTAACTGATGAGTGATTGATGAATCGAGTTAACCTATACACCAGCCTTTACTAATAATGAAACATTCAATGATCTACATTTCCAAATGTCCTAATTATGCCTCCGATCATTTCAAATGATGGAAATGCAATCGCAGAAAATACTGATCCTCATTGGGTTGGCTGTCAGCAAGACATTCATTAAGGTCCGTATGTGCATTCGAATGTGTGCCTGTGTGTATTTGTACACTTAAATGTGGCGCGTTTAGGAGTTCATATGCTTGGAATATTCCAGCCCTTAAAGGGGACAGTCAATGCAACTATGCTAGCATGGACTTTTGCTGAAAATTTCGTCAACTAATTTCGAGCATCGTCTGGTTACGTACCTATTTTATGCCCCGGGGGCTGTTTGGAGACTGATTGCCGAAAAAGGATGTCCGATTAATTTTAAATAACAAACAAGAAAATTAATAATCTGAAGAATCAAGTTTGCTTTTCTTCGGAAACATACCAAGGAAATTGGGAAAAACCCAAAAAGCTTTTTTATATCTCCAAACATAGTAGAGCTAAATTCTAATAGTATGCCAAATAAAATAAGTGGTATTTTGGCAGTTTGACACCAAATCACTTTACATGAAATAATTCACCATGTGATATCATCGCCCAATTCACGATGAAGAAATCATGGAAGCACTGTACAGCCGTTTCATCCTTGCTAGGAATCATCAGCAGTGCATATCCAATGCGCCCGAACTGGGACGTGAACCCGAACAAGGACGAACGATTCTGAGTCGAATGCCTTAGCCATTACGTTACCGGGCAGGCTCTAAACGGTTTGTTAACATAACCACATGATGTTGCACGGCCAATGGCCGCCGGCGCACAGAAATCGACTCCTACTTTAATTCGTCTTTCATAATTTACTTTATTTACTGATGGAACAGCAATATGCATGAATTTTTAGGGAATGGGGCCTCGACCAACAGAGGGATGCTATGTGAAGTTGACCGGCTGTGGGAGGATTGGAACCCGCGACCTTCATGTCCAAACCTCACGACCTTCTCCGTTTCGCCACCTAGTTATTTGACCCGGATTTTAATTTCTGAAACAAAGGGTGATGAAAATTGTGCAACGGATATCTAATTTTCATTCATCCATAGACTGAATAGAGAGAGGTTGGTAAAGGATCTTCAAGGTGTTTCGGAAGAGCAAAAATGTTAGACTTCTAATGTCATCGTGAATGCTTGTAATCGATCAAGACACTCAGTGTCTGCATTGATGATACAGATGCACATAAGAAACCTCTGACCGTATCCCGATTTGCGGCCTGTTTACCAGCTTGCAACTAAATTAATTAGTAGACTGGCGAAAAACGGAGGTTCTTTTTCAATTGTCGTTGCGTAAAATCTTTATCCTCATTAGGTAACAGAAATAAATAAATAAATACGTAAATAAGCATCACCAAAGCAGAGCGGTCGATCAGTAAGTTAAGCCAAAAACTAAACTAAGAATGCTTTTGACTTATCAAGTGTGCTGGTCATCAGAAAATTTGGCATGGGAAATTCAGTTCACAGGGCAGTTATCTACGCCCGTAACTTAGCGACTGGGTTTTGTTGCTTTACTCCGCATTACCCCGCATCAAACGATTTACCCGAACGGTTTTGTGAGGATTTTTGTGGTAATTTCACGTGTCAATTCATTTTGACCTTAATTGCTTTTAAATGCAAAATATCCTCGTTAAATGTCAATCTGGCCCAGCTAACACGTTGATTAAGTATGGGGAATACTTATTTCAGGTACTGTCTCAATTTCTGGTTCAGCCGCTTGCCGCACAAACAAGAAACTGATGTGACTCAAGATTGTTCGTTACTTTCCAGAAAATGCTACTCAGATTCCATCCTAGTTTCCGTTCGATGCGGCAAACCGTTTCCATCAGTCTCGCATTTGGGTCGTATCGCTTGTGTAAAAATGGCACCATATAAAGGTGTGCTGTGCATATTCAGAAGAGGGAGAGTCATTCACACCTAACGTGATTTCTACCACCAAGGATCTGGAAACCGTGGTCATATATCAGTGGACATTGATTTGAGGCTTGCAAAATGCCTCGAAATTCAACAGTTCTTGTTTATTCCGACATTGTTTCAACTTTCTTTCGAGAACTAAAATTGTTGGCCTTTCGATGTGCGCGGGTTTCTCGGCCATCAAAAGACTAACGACATTGGTCCCCTTCAAGTGAAACTTGGACAAGTGTGACCGAACAAAAGATGAGCCAACTGCTCAATAGAAATTCCAACAGACATTAATTTTCCTCACAGAATAGACATTCCTAAAAGTTGGATCTCTCCAAAAATTATGGCAGAGTAATCGAATATAAATTGATAGTTGGTGCCGTATTGTAACACTTTTCTTTCTCCGGAAGTCGTCATGTACTAAGTAATAATACGTTAGAGCTTGCTGATATGCATGTGGTGCCCGAATCAAAGTAAATCTGGCAAAAAAATACTCCAATACTTCCACTTAAGACAAACCCACTTGCTATTGTTCTGTGCAGCTCCGTTTGCCTGGATATAATCATTGTGATAGATTTGCTTGTTTCAAAAATGCCAGACTAAACTGTTTTTATTTCATATGTCTTGGCCGATTCGATCTTCAACACTATCCCCAAATTGCAGATCTGTTGGTTCTATTGCATTTGCAGCGTGGCCTACATTAACATCACGGAACACATCCTGGCTTAGCGATTGCCTCAGAGCACACCGAGTGGATGTCGAAGCTGATGGTGCAATCTTACTTGATCTCCGGCCTCTACAACCACGAAAATTTCAATCGAAACGAGCCATGACGTTGATCACTTCCAATCTTTTGAAGATGGATAGTGCAACCCAAACCCAAACTGCTGACTTTCGGTGGGACTACCTTACATTTTGGGCAAAGAAACGTTCTGCCCTTTGGTCTTTGATTCCGCTGATTCGACATCGTATAGGATTATTCGCCACGTAGCCAAATCCATTGTAGTTGACCCAATTTACCACCCAAATATTGTTGTTATTTCACCTCTTTATCAAAATGCGGAAACAATTGATTAAATTTTGCAAGCTACGTCCTTTTTTATTGTGAATGATATAATATTAATAACACAGAGTTGTTGGTAGATGTAATGCGCCAACGTTTCGACTACCGTGGGTAGTCTTTCTCAAGGCAAGTTTTACAATCAAATCGGCATTTGATTGTAAAACTTGCCTTGAGAAAGACTACCCACGGTAGTCGAAACGTTGGCGCATTACATCTACCAACAACGCTGTGTTATTAATATTATATCATTCACAATAAAAAACCAATACATGGCGCATCGATTTTTCGATACACTCCTTACGTCGTTTGGTCCGGATATTTACAAACTGATTACCAATCGAATTGCTCTGGGAAAAAAGCCTACGTCCTTTTTGTTTGAATAAGTTTTGACCCGATGCTTTGAAGTTAAGCAACCTACATCATTACCTGACTGCGTACCAGGTCATGTTGGTCATTAAAATCTGATACTGTAACACAGTATATTGAAGTAATTCGTATGATAATGGTTTGTGGGTCTGGTCATTTGGAACCAAATAGAGATTTCATACTTTGAATAAGAGTGCATGCTTGACAACAACACATGACAAATACGACAGCCACATGGGAAAAGCAAACACTCTTCACCACTAAGAAAAACAAACCAGGTGAAAAATGGATGATAAAGGAGATGCACAAGCGTGGCTACTTACAAACTGCGCTGATGATGCAGTGAAGCTCATAGATCAGTCTTTCTCAACTCCCGATTTGCGTATAAGATCGCTCCAGTATGTGATGGTTTGAGAGCGTAGGAGCTCCCTTGTGCAGCTAGTAAACGAGTGACAAACAACCTAGATAAATTCTGCATGATTATTGATGTATGACGTAATGATTGAAAATGTCACATGCACCAAAATGTTGAACAGTAAAACAAGGACGTGTACTTTCACTGTAGGTGTGCAGTGTTTCAGAAGATTGCTGATATGAACGAAGCCACTTTTCTACAAACCCGTGAACAGTGCCGAAAAGCACTGAAACGAACAAGTGAGAGTGCGTTGAATAACAAGGTAGAAAGCAAATCAGTTGGTTGCTCTCGTTTTTTTAATCCTAGAAACAGAAATGAGTGTCCGGGAAGCTAACTTAACAAGAATGTTGCACAGGTGACTAAAGGGAGGTTGTAGGTTAATTCTTTTCCACGGTAATGGACAGGAGAATCTTTTCGAGTGCGTTCCTCATAAATTGGTGGCTGCTGAATGCCAGCGAAAACAATTGGAGATTAAAGCTGGTGATCTATACTTGAGAATCCTAAAACGATTATCGGTGGGAAGATAATCAGCCGGTAAATTTGTTCAAAACGTTTTATAGATGACTAAGACTACCACAACGATTTGGAAGACAAATAAAAGACAACTCTGTCAACTTATTTGTAGTCGGTGAAAAACCAAGGAGAAGGATCATGGTTGAACAAAGAACACACTAACTACACCTCTCTGGAAGCAAACTGAATAGAATTGTGAAAACAGTCACTTAGGGCATTTGAAACGGTCAGGCAGCTTCGGCACTTGAACGGCATGAAGAATGCGACAATGATTGAGGGGGACAAAGCCTTAATGTACTCGGGCAAACTCACCCTTAATATTAAGCATTAAAATGAAGAGAAAACTAAGCAGTTAACAGAACTAACTATAACAAGAATTGTATACAAAATGCAATGAATCTGAGAGCTAATATCAATTTATATACACAAGCAATAAATATTCTGAAAAACGTGTAGCAGAGACGAAGAAAAGATACTAGGTCTGCGCTGACCTGAAACTATTGGTAGTTGGATTTAACCTAACTGATTTTCAACAGTGGTTCTGATACGAAGACAAATGATAAAAATATCGAATATTTTGGCCCCAGGGCAAACAACATGGGCATTGATTAGCAAAAAAGTAAATTAGTTCCAAAAACGTATTGCATTTAATTTCTGGCAACGTTTTCAAAACTGAGCGCTGCCCAACTGATGTGTAATCATTAAGGGAAACCAATGACAGAGCAGGCAATTTTTGGCCAGACTGCCTACAGAGCTAGTGACTATGTTCCTATTCATTCGATTTGCAGTTTGGTTTTGAGCTTTTCACAAGTTGTGGCAACTTTTATAACCTAAAAATAATCCACGTACACTGCACAGTCCGGTAACTTCCATTTTTGAAACGGAGAGCGGTGCGGTTACACTCACAGGGACTAATAAACGTCATCACAACACTATTTTTAATCAATTTCATCTTATAGATAGTGGTCCCTGAAGATGTTACATCCAACAAGAAGTACTGATTTTTCATCGATGTCAGCATTCAACATGCTTTCTTTGAAAATATTTTAGGTTTAATCTCAGATACCTAATGAGTTTTATCATTGAGTATTTTTAAGAGAGAGCGTGCGCCTAGAGATATAATTGGTAGTAGAAAAACCAAACCGGTGGGTGTTATCTGGAAATAGCTCTGCATTCCAGTAGATGATAAATAAGAAGGTTTTAAAGCAAACGCCTTATTCGATTCTTGACTACGTCCGAAATTACAAAACCGAGCATAGCACGCAAAACACCGTTCGTAATTTTAAAACAGCAACGGCATGAGAAGATGCATGGTCTTTAGAGCAACTCCGTAAAATAATAGTGAAAAGACGGTAGGCCAGTCCCGAATACAAGGTTCTTATTTTTGCGCCCAACTTCCTGTGAATTGGGGACATATAACCCAGTCATTCATACAAAATGTTTTGGAATAAAATGTTTGGAATTACACCAGGAAACAAAATTTTTGGAACGATTTTGCTGTTGTGATAACAATTTCTACTGGGGAATTGCAAACTGAAACTGCAACAACTGCCTGAAAACCTCCTACAGATTAGATTCAAATGAGTCTTGGTATTCGCTAAGAAGAGGGATGTTCATTCCATTGTACCATACACCGACTTTCTACTAACTTTAGTTCATGTGATTTAGTCATGATTATTTTGAAACACTCCATTTATCATCATTTTCATCAACAGTGACAAAATGGATCGAAAATTGAAGAAACCCACGAAATTCCCACTTGCTCTTGCGCAAAAGAAAACCCTGATATTTCATGATGACGTGACTGGAGGAGATTAGACGGAGCAATTACTTTTACACAAACCTGGGGTTCCACTAGTGATTATAACTTTCAGGATTAGGTTTTCGCGGATCGAACGTAATGTACTCCCTGAACCACTGATTATACTTCAATCTAATGGGATACAGCAAATGTTCTGATTTTTGTAGATGGCATTTAACTGAAGCTGACCTGATGGATGAGGCGAACTTACACAACTCCCCAGGGATCCAAAATTTCGAATGTTTCCAAGTGCGTTACCTTACGTTTCAGTCACAGGTGTGACTACGATACTAGTTAGATCTCAGCTTTAACTACTCAGTTTAAGGTTTCAGTTTGCGATTAACAAAGTCTAGTTTCCCCGAAGGAAAACAATGAACATTGCACGTCCTTTAAACAAATCTCAAAGTTTGTCGAGTGGTAAGTAAGTCGATTAACAAGCAGAACAAATGACACAAAAACCAGGCGCGCGATAGCGACAGATCGGAAGACAGCTATCCATAATTCAAAAGGTCAGGTCAATTTAAGCGGTCATGGTGTCAAGCCCACCGTTTACTTCTAGGCTGATCACATACTAGGTGATATGAATGAAATCAAGACCATAGAATCCATGCACATCATTCACTTTCTAGAGGGCACGGCGAATAGTTTGATTGCAAACGGCATTTCAAAACCAGTGCATATTTCATCGTTGGTGATTTTGTTAGGTCGCTTGAAGCACAGTGTGTCTTATCATGTAGAATATTTTCCACCATATTTTTACAATAAAATAGAAAAGAATCCAGGGATATCCTGAAAAATATCTGCCATAGGAAAACCAACTAAAACCATAACCCACACTCAGTCAATTGTCCCTTTTATTCTACCGATCTGCGGAACTTAAGGAACTCCCATACAACCAAGACAGTGATCTCAATGGTCTTGCCAACGTCTAAACTGAACCAAGTATATGTAGCCTTAATTCTTTGGCCTGCCATTTGCTGTTATATTCGGAATGCACTGCAGATTAATTTTTTACTTCCGACTAAAGGAAGAAACGGAGTGGATTAGTTTTTACAGCTGGATTTGATGATCATGCACAAGTCGCAGCTATTCCACAAGGTAATCATATTTATCGACAAAAACATGATGAAGGGAAGAAAGTGTCGCGTGAGACTAGTCTGATAGTTGACCATCTCAAATTGCTTTTCTTCTTAGTGATCGAACCAAACATCATTTTCAGAAGGGTCTCTCTCACTCGAAAGCTGGCAAGTTAAAATTTTGACCTGCGTTACGACGTTTTGAACTCACAACCGTCAATTAAAGCGCCATATTTTTGACAGCTTCTGTTCCGATTCAGACTTATTTATTATTTTCCAATCATCAAGAATCAAGTTTTAAGATAAAACAGTACATACAGATTACAATAATAGACGGAATTGTAAATTATTAGATCCTGTCAGTCTTATGCGAAGGTATTATTATTTATAACAGTTAAGTTGCTTGCAGATCTACTGCGACTTGTGATGTCCTGTGAAACCCAAAACTGGAAAGGTTCATAAAATAGTGAAACCAGTTGTGTAGCTTAGTGGATGTTCACTTCCTCACAGCTAGGCGTGAGCTGAAGGAATGTATTAATCCACAGTGACAGTAGCCATTTGTAAGGTGCGGAGATCGTCACACATTTTGTCAACTTACAAGCAACTTGAAGGGCTGAATCAAAAGGAATCATTTGGGATCAAACCGTCCAAGCGCTTTAAACAAACTCTCTAACATGGAATGCCAATAGGATTTTCTGGTCCTGTAGAATATCGATAAGCAAGACAGAAGTACAGCATCGTTCAGAAAACGGCCCTCGGGCATCTGGCTGATAAAATGAAGAGGGAAAACAATTCAATGTGACAATGACTAAATTTTTAATGTTTGAGCAATCAACACGAAAGGCTGTTCTGCATATCGTAACTCAGCCTGCTTTGTGATTTTTTCCATGTGTACACCAATTCGTTTTTCACGGGTCATGCTGGTAAATTGTCCAGGCATCCAGACAGCTAGCATTGAAGTCGCTGCGTCAACTCCTCGATATCAATTGATCTCTTACGATTATTGAGCCCTAGAATACCCTCACTGGACGTCGAAGAAAATGTTTTCCACAATCTGGTGCATTTCAAGTGAGCTGTGGCATTTAGTGAGGATAATGAACACTCCGACATTACGGCTTTTGTTTTAAAGTAGAAATATATCTTGACACGATCAATAAGGAGTCCTAGGTCATTTTTAATTTCTCTTATTTCTTCCATTCAAAATATGTAATTTCTGTAATTTCAAGTTGGAGGCCATATGATTTCTGTCAGGCTTTTAATCTCAAATTTCAAAACAATCGAACTGATCTGTATTTGACATTCAAAAGATGGCCTATGAGTAGTCAAGTTTCACAGAATTTAAATAAACATTTAAATATTTGAACTGTTTAAAATGTGGATTTCGAGGTCGAAAGGACATAAAAAATGCTGTACTTGGATGTGTCTTCCAATCGGGTCATATACTTTATGAATTTTTCTCACTTATCGTTGGCCTGAATATTTGCGGTTAGATGGCTTCAAAATGTTTGGCCCAAGAGCTAGCGTGAGAGTTGACTCGCTAAATCAATGAAGTTCTAATCTTAGATCTTTTCTTCATATTTTCGGCTAATTTAATGATGAAACAAATTTTATTCCCAGATGAAAATGTGGCATTTGATTTGTGACAGTATTATCCTGGGCATCGCACTGAACAATCGTATTTTCTTGATAGCTGGTTTGTCAAAGCATAGAGTTCGCAACGTTCATTCTTGTCGAAGTTCCTGCAATTCGTCTGTTCTCGGAGAGCTTTGGCATAATTTTTTCAGTTCCTTTTTTCAAACAAGTGTTATTTGAACCCTTATATCAATGACAAACTATCGAACCCGGACGATATACAAAGAACACTGGAAGATAGGTTGTTTCATGTTGTTTTACAGTAAAATACAATCAAGAAAAACAGCATTTTACTGGAAGTAATAATGGTCTGGCTTTCTGGATTACTTTAGCTAACGTTTTAAATGCTTCTTTTTGGGGAAGTAATTGGAGCGAAAAGTTTAGCAAGACCCGTGTTCCTCTATTCAACAAAATCCCCAGCTAAATTGAACAACAAACCTCTTTGATTCCCCTAAGCTAGTAAAACCCACTTCCTTTTAAGAGTCCGGTTAACCGGAAGATTATGGTCCAAATTTTCTTTGAAATGTGCAAGATCCGATGAAATAAAGTTCTGCAACAAGAACAGCAAATGTCAGCAAAATTTGGACGGTCCTTTTCAGAACCTGAGCTGGCAAATGGGTTGAAGTCTTTCTAGAACTCGCATTCTTGACAAGATCGCTGGAATAGAAAAAATATACGATTTTACAAGTATATTTTGGAAGTCATACTGTTGGTATACCTTGCATATCAGCAGCGTACTAATAATTATGATCTGTACTTAATCGAAGATGGTAAAACGGATGTTTTGAGTTTGAATCTCACCGCCACTCAATTTCCCGACTTGGCAGCCCACGGTTGTCGGTGCCCCTTTTGCTGAAAATAATGACTGAAGTGGATCATCCAATATAAAAAAGGATTTACTTGTGCAATCGAGAGCTATTGGCAGCGCTGGTAGAGTAAAAGAAAGACAGCTGATAATCGGCTAAAAACCACGTATCGGGATGGAGGGAAGAGGATTTTGCGCAATTGGCGCAAATAGTGGTGGTTGCAATCCCGATCCACGATTTACTCTCGGTTCTTGTAGGAATACTTTTCCCATAGCACCAAAATAGTAATAATTGCATAATGGTAGCAGATAATGGAAGATCCAGCACGTTGACCAATATTGCTAATGCCGTAGTAAAAACTGGCGTTATTACCGAAATGCATATGCATTGCAGGGAAATCGGGCTTTTGCAGAGAACACAAAAGATCCGCGTACGTTCCCTTTGTGTTGTGAAATGTACTCAACAATAGTTTCCACAATGCCAGAATCTTATCCGCGCATAGTGTTAATTTTGATTATCGCCGCATTTCCCTTGTGCATCACCTACACGGTGCTTTTCTATGGTTTTATTTCGCAGTTGATCGTTGGCAGCACATAGTGGTGGGTTTCTCAAATATGCAAAGTTTGTTAGAGACGAAAGCAAGCCGGATTTAGTTGATTTATTTTTAAATTCGGAAATCGTGCAAAATGAATGCATTTAAGATGGTGGATATCATTTTTCAAAGTAAATCTTTTCTTGTTCAATTAACTTTCGGTACATTGTACAAGCTTCTTCTCGCTTCAGTAGGGGAAATTTGATGGTTTACGCAATTCCTGATGCCAGTGATCAGAAGCAAGTTTCTCAATAGCATTTTAAATGAACTTACGAGAAGCAAGCTGTCTTAACCTCTCCCAATTTTCTGGCGATGTAAGTGGGATCAGTGATACGTATCGGCATTCTTTTGGCCATGATAATCATCTTCCTTTAGGAGTGAAACAACCACCCTCAAGGTAACTTCAGGTTGGAGTATACCCATAAAACTTTGTGCTTTGAATGAGGTTGAACTAATCCTTGGATGCAAGCACACTCGGTAAGACTAAACAATCATCGTTCTAATCTACGAATACATACCAAGGCAAAACTTTCACAAAAGTGGTTTTGCAGAAATCGATGGTCATTCCGAGGAACGGGATCAGACATGCACACGACCATTCCCAGCGCAACTGATTCAACAAAAGAGTATTATAAGCACTTGCAAGCATCTCTCAGGAAATTACAAACTTTTAAAATGTGCCTTTTCCGCAACGCGAAAAAAGCGACTATTCCAGTAGAGATAGTTTCATCATCATGCAAGTGACAGTGATAAATCAGTTTTTTGAACTATTGTCATAAGCACACTGACGAGATTGCACTTTGTTGCCAATCAAATTATTCCCAAGACCAGCTTCCAGAAACCCGATTTACCTTTCTACATGAAGTCTAGTAATCGTTTATTTTAGTGATCTGTTTTTCACTTGCATTGATTGCATTCACAGAAGTACCAAACGCCAACAAAATTGATATGTAAGCACAGGTGAAATTTGTCACAGTCAAGGATAAGTTAACCTCATCTTCAAAGTTACAGAAAGTGGCAACACTAGCACGCAGAAGGAAGGAGGGGTTAAGTTGGACAGAAAAACTGACCGTCACTGAATATGATTTACCTTTTCCTTTCTTTTCTTTCAGTTGCTAAATTTGGTCCGTATTTTCATTAATTTTTGGCGGATGCCTTTTCTTTGGCTAATATGCTAACCCGGCCAGACAACTCCCAGGCTTAGTGATTGATAAGGTACTGTGAGACTGCCTGGATTTAAGTGGATAGCGTAATGTTTCAATAGTCTATTTTATTGATCTCCCTTCTGGCCGAAAAAAGATCCTTCGTTCTTTTTGTCCGGCCCAGTACTTTGTCAATAACACCTTTTTTTCTTGCAAGTTGGTTTTGTCTAGAACCTGTTGCCTTTCGCATGATTATTTTTCTGACGCTAAACTCCGAGAAACCATGAACATTTTAAGGTTGGTATGAGAAGAGACCTTGCTTAGTGCACAATGTTTCCTGTTACTGGAAATCTTTCTACCCCGGTAGGGTTCGGTCTGTAATCCATGGTTGCAAGTTGGTACAAGTCAAGACAGGTTTAATATAAAAATTTGTCCCAACATTCTCCGGAGGTCTTACCCAACTGGTGATTTGAGGAGCGTGTTAAGACCATGCAACCATTATCAGTGCTCACATAACAGAAAGTAGTAAAGTATAACAAGAGAAATGAACAAAAATTAAGCGAAAGAAAACCAGACTAGATGTACATATCAAATCAAATGCAATTCGGAGAAATATGTGACCTTGCGAGTCAGCCAGAACTAAGTTGAATATGTCACGGATGTTTAAGTTAAACTGAAATTTAGCTTGCTAGTAAGCAAAGTTGGGTGATAAATTACATTCATAACCTCGAAAATTATTTAGCTTTTTCAAACCAAACCGGAGTTATTTACGAGGTCAAAACTGTATCTAAATTTTATGAGGTACGCAACAGAGAACATGGGTGTTAAACTGGTTAGGCGCCACGTTGAGTATTTCACCTCAAACTTGTTTCATTCAAGGACAAGTTTGAATTCACATGGTTCTATGGTTAATCTTATGACACGAGAGTATACAGATAGTGTTTTATTTGCAGTCACGATTTTGACGCTTGAGAGTTATTCATGCTATACAAGCGCCGAAATCCGTACCAAAAATAAAGGACTACTAAGAGAAACAAAAGGTCTACTACTTTTTAGTTTTATATTCGGAACGCATTATGCTATGAATCACCTTAATCAACAAATATGTTTTTGTGGCCTTCGCCCAACGTCTCTTACTTGGAAAAATGCTACTCAGATCTTAAAATTTTGCGATAATTTGAGCCTTCTGTCATTCGCAATTGAAAGATTTCTAAATAAATGTAAACTGAACACTGACAGGAATGCACCATGTAAATTTTCCTGCTAAACTCATACGGTAGAGAAACCACTTGAATCAAAATGTGAATGAATGGTGTGTTTCGTCGTTCAACGGACGAATTAATTAAACAGCTTATCAGCCGTTTGCCAAATGAATGGTTCATTTTAACTAAAACTAACTGACGCTATTGACTGAGATATTCAGCAAACATTCCTTTGGGTGGATCACCGATCACCATTCGAACAACTATTTTAATATCTTCATCTTCTACTTCCTTTAATAATGCACTAACAGTGCACAGCGTTTTTCAGGAAGGGGGCCGCGGCCAACAGAGGGCTACCGAGTGGAGAAGTTGACCGGCGATGGGAGGATTCTAACCCGCGACCTTCATGTCCAGGCGCCACGGCCTTCTCCGTTTGGTCAACACCAGCTGAAACCCTGGATGAATTATGCTGTACACGTATCCGTTATCTTGTCCTGCATGTCGTATTCCATGAATAAGGTAATGTGGTTGATGACTTGTTCACAGATTTTTACGAATACAGCTTCCCGAAAAGCAGGAAGATGACGGAGATGGACCATTTCACAATAGCGAATTTTCCTCGGTAGCCTCATATTTGATCTTATCTGTACCTTAAAATCAGTTTCTTCTCAGCTTTGTTTCGCAGGTTTGCTTTTTCGGCAATCACGAAAAAATATCTATAAACTCGGGCTGCTCAATTATCACGGATGAATCGGCCGGCCGTGTTGTATAAATTTCGCTCCAATAAGGATATCTCGACCGTCATTCTATTCGAAGAAATGACTAGCTGTGAGTAAGTGCTGGAGTTTTAAATACTGCAATTAATCGAGTGGATGATTTCGGTTAAACATGTGACCCACTTAAAGACTGACCACTACGTGCACCCAAAGTTAGTGAAAGGTGAAACTGTTTGGATAGCTTTCTGTGTTCTGTGACCGGTTGGTGTTGACATATGGTCTGGAACTACAGTCAGTCTGTGAAACAGGGATATATGTTAATTGAACCAAGCGCTCAAATGTTGAGTCATGCATCGAGTTGAGTTGCTTTGATGACGTCTTTCATTTTTGTTTTTTTGTAACCCGGTGTGGGATTTCTGTTTTCAAGTTTGCTGTACCATAGCAAAATGTAATCAGTTAGAAGACATGTCAGTTACCACTAATACTGGAGCAACAAACCCATAAACTACGGCTAATTTCTAACTTAAAGCCTCAAAACAAGAAATCTTTCAACATATGTAGTCATTTATCATCGGGTGAATAATATGGCAACGTTTGGAGATGAAGTTTGGTAGTTCGATTCCTCGCACTGCGCTGCATGTCCCCATGTGGGACTGTTTTCTTGGTGGTGGTCAATTTTAAAATTTAGTTTTATTGTATGATAATTAAGAGTGGTAAAAGGTAATCAGTTACTGGTTTATTTGTCATCTGTTGTTATGTTTGCTGCAGTAGTGGTTGCTCTTGGGATTTCCATGTAATTATGCGAGTATTTGCGTCTCTCCTGAATTTGACGTCCCGACACAATTGCACGGGTGCGACAGGAAACGTGACCTTAACTACACCGCGGTCAACACCGTTCGCGCCTCGGCTGTTCTGCTTTTTCACGGTTTTTGTTCAGCCATCCTGTTGTCTGATTACGTATTCAAACGAGAATAATGGACTGACATTTACGAAATACGGCCAAAGCCGTCCCATGCTTCTGCGTTTCAGTCTAACGTTTGTCATTCTCATAGCTTCTCAAAGCATAATGCAACAGAATAGAACTTTTATGCAATGAATCGAAGGCTATGAGTAGAAATATTCATAAATTCTAGGAGCTTTATACAAATTGCTTGTTCTGATTGAAAAAAAAGATTAACACAGGCTAATCCCATTGCTAAAGGATGCCTCATATTTCTGCAAACAGTAATATTGAAATGATGCATTGATTTGATCTAATTGCCTCTGGCTCACATGTACAAGGTGGAACCCAGTCATGCACAAGGAAGACGACAGTAGCTTCAAGATTTAAACATAGGTTTTGACTTTGCCACTGACCAGAATACTGAGAATACCAAGATTCCCTTGACTGATGATATACGATGAGTTATAACGGTGTTTACGGTGACCTAATAAAAGTGACTGACATGTGCTCCTGATAGCCGGCGTCTTAATTTTTTCTTTATACACTTAATTTTGGAGAAACTTTGCTTGTGTACTAAATTGTTGTGTTTGTTGATGCAGTTGAGTCAGAAAAGTTAATATGTCTAAAAGCTCGACTGTTTGGTGAAATTATTCTTGCTGGTAAAAAGACGATCATTTCCGAGATTTGGCGGTTCACAAAACATGTTCTAGTAAAACATCAGAAATTGAATGTATCTTAGACGCCATACAATAATTTGTAAAACTACGGAGTTTGGTTTCTCATATTTGGTCTATATGATATTGATCCAACCATGAATTGTTTTCAAACTGCACGTTAGCGGGCACCGGAAATTCCTTAAATGAAATAACGGTATGGTCATTTAGATAAACTGGTATAGCACACACTAAGAAAACGAATGACTGGCTAAGGTTCCGAATCCGCCAAAGCCGAAACTCTTTCACTCGTTGATCGACTTCATATATTACGTAAACGTCAATCGGGCGGCAACACAGGAAGCAACAGACTGTCAACGAATGAGGGTATCTCATTGAATTGTGTGAAGAATTAACATTTCGTTGCTTTAAAACATGTGGCTAAACCTGAGGTAGCTAAAATCGTTATAAGCCAGCGTTTCTTGGAATAGTTTACAACAATCTGACAGTCAGAGATTTTGAAATAGAAACAGCACTTGGGAGCAATTTTCCTCCGCTTTTCCGTTGATGGACGGCACGAAGGGTAGAGAATAAAATTCACAAACAAAAGGTAGCACCCACATCCCCACTCGATATTGCCACACACACATGCGTGGGTGATATAAAATCTCTGTCATTTATGACTCTGGGTGGTAAGTTATTTAAATATTATTCCGTTCATATGTCTTCGAGTTTCGTGACGGTGCTTTTTCTAATGCTAACATTGATCCATCTGTCTTGAAAAACCCAGACCTGAGAAGGAGCGCATAGGCAATAGAACAGGAATAGGCCAAGGCCTCCACCCCTGAGAATCACTAATTTCGCCAAAAAAGATGACCCTATCAAATTTTGCTTTATTTCCCGAGTAGTTAAACAGTTAACAGAAGAGTCAGTGTCCAGAATACATCCTTCTTCTAGAATAATTCCCTTCAAATATCAGTCATAAGAGGCTTCTAACAAATCTGGTAAAGTTCTTGTTCTGCAAAATACACAAACCAGTTTTGATTAGTATCGGCAGTTGTATGCAGTTGGAATGACGACGTGGAATGCAGTGAGACATTTTGTATTATTTTGTATTGGAGTTCCGATTATACAAATGTCTGCATTTCAATCAAAAAAGGACGTATTTTGACCGACCTAATGAACTTAGGTCAGAGGCAGCTGAATCCCACCTAGTGTGTATTTCTGACCATCAGCGATGCGTCGTGAATCGGCACATCACAAGATCTCAATTGTTAGAGGGTCTACGGAAAACGTAGCATGCTCGGAACATTATTACAGTGATTTGGGTTCCTAGGACTACGTTTCAGATGTAGTTGAGAGCTGTTCATAATGACTCAGTTGTCAAACGACTAACCTGGTGGAATTTACAGGTTAAGGATATAAAGGTGGAACCGTTTTAAAAGAACGGGCGTTTTTATAGGATTGTTAGAAAGGTGTGCAGCCTAAATGGTCCCGAAAGCAGGAATTGAAAATTAATTCCACTAGCCGGAGATCAGGAAGTGCACAATTTAGCGGTAACACATTTGCCCTCAAACCAATATGGCAGTCTTCAGGCTACATGCTATCAAGTAACAAAACTAACTACCGCTGTATTTCACGTTGGATAGCATATGCAGCTTTCCTTTTCAATCCGATAACTAGGGTTTCATTTCTTCGGTAGAGGAACTTAAAAGTTTAGCTACCCGTGAATGCACTACAGCTGATGTTCAGTTAAACGATGATAGCAAATTCAATCCGGGTTTCTGAAGAATATTCAACTTTTCATGTCAGCTAATGCCTGCGCGCAGTCGTTGCTCGTTTGTGGTCGGGTCCATTCCCGTAATATGAAGATTTTTAATTTGCATTAGGCTGCTGGAAAACTTTGACTTTTCGGTTCCACACTAGGCGTTGACAAATCTGCTAACACATCTCTGACAACCAGGGGCTTTCAGTCTCGGAATTTTAATTCACTGTTTGTTTAAATTTAACGAGAACCATCCCATACAACATGAAAAATTTGTGATCTATGGCTCAATCACTTCCAAACAAGAACTGGCTTCCGGTCATGGTGTTTGTTGTACCTAGCCTCAGAATCACAAGTTTCTAGATTATGATTAGCTAACCCATTTTGATGGAATTCAATGACGAACACCAATGCAACAAAATTTACCTTGATAGGTCCAGCAAGCTTTCGTCTTGTACACTGAGGAGACGGGATGAAATTAAGCAAACGACATTTGCATTGTAGGGAATGCACTGGCGAGTTTACTAATTCGAGTCCGAGTGACTGCCAGTAGTCGAAATAGGTTAACTATCCATCTGGATGAACTGTGTCAGGCATAAGAAACTGCCAGTAAACATGAACGGATCTTAAGCATTCGTACTTATTGTCCCAGATCGTCGCCAGAAACCGTTAGCGAGAGGAGCTCGTGAAATCATTCTGACTAAAACGCAAGCTGGCTTCATTGCTTATTTCCTGGGAACCAATAACCTGAAGCTGAAACATCTAACCAGCTAATCAAGTTCGATACGGATTCTAACCTGTTGATTATACCAGTTAAAACTGCTTTTCTGAACTATCAGATAAGGGGCCGACTGTGGATTCTCTAAACCTTGCCTGCACAGAACCGATTTAGTTGACATTCTTTGAATTCAAAGCAAATTCAAGCAATGGGTGACCCACGTTGATTTAGTGTTAATAGTTACTTCTTACAGTTTGACTTGCACGGAACTTCATGAATGCAAACTCCTTGGCTTCTCAGTTCCCTAAGCCTAGAATCAAAGACGATCATCAAATAATTCTGTCTGCACTAGCAGCAACAAAACCACGATTGGTCGAATCGAGACCATCAGCAATTAGCCGTTCTATTGAATTGATTAGTTCCGTGTTCGACAGAGTTGATCACGATGGAAATCAATGTAGCATACACATGGCAACAGTTTCCGTTACTTACTGGCAGAATGGTTCATCATGTTAAGTCCCCATTTAATGTATTTTGCTATAAACTAAAATGGACATAAAACGGGAATTTAGTCCCGGGATTCTAAAAGCGTCTTAACACAAATAGGAAACCACACAACAGAGAAGGTCAGTATAGTACGGCCCATGAACTGTGAAGTTTGAGCAAGTACAAATAGATGGATCAAGGCCCTTATTCGCCCTTGTAAGCTTTATCCAATAGTACTGGGTTCTAGTCAGGTTTCTGAATTTATTTTTTCACTGCCTGCTTTGCCTACCCGTTTTCCAAATCCATTCAATGTCCCATCGCAGCGGCCATACCTCAAGTCCGAGTGAAAAATCTTACACTAATGAACAACCGGAAGTTTCTTGTTTTTATGGTGCTGTTTGATATAAATTTCGCTTCACAACCATATAGTTACTTTGATTTGGTTTAAGCTCATGAAGAACATGTCGCTGGTGTCGGTGGGTTCCATGTTTCAAGAAGTCGTGGTACTTATCCCCAAATAAAACCTCCCTGTTAGTGTGTGAAGAAAACTGTTTGATAGGCCGTAATCCAGCACTGTAAAAACGTTTGTGATTCCGCGCTCTATACTCTGCGCGGGTAACCCAACCCAATCGAACCACGAAGATGTGTGAGTACCGTGTTTATAAACTAACGGAAAAAATTCCATCCGCTGCTACAGTATTAAACATAAAGGGATGGTGTATTGTGTATCACATTTCTCAGTTTCATGCGTGTCTAGCGGCAGTTGGTACCGATTGGTGAAATCTGAGGTTTATAAAGTCTGGATCAGTTATTTCTTACTAAAACTGGAGGTAACTGTCCAAACATTAGTTAATTTGTTTATATGGAACTGAAAACTTCCATTAACTCTGGGTTACTTCTGTTTGAGCAACACCGGTTATTGTTTGAATTTTACCTGACAGGATGACAAATTACTTTTAATAAAACATTGATTTTAGTTGCCCTAAAGAGTTTCGCTCATTACGGTATAACCGGTATTATTGAACTGCAATTATCAGAATTTGGTTGGAGTTTTGCTGAATGCGCACAATTACCACATTAAAACACATACTGAATTGGTTTTCCCCAAACCCGCAGAATGGAACACGTAACATTCATTTATATTTGATTTTGTGAAATCGCATGTGTTCACGTACGGGGAGAATGGAAACCAAAGTGCCGTTGGAACTTTTCGGTCAGAAGTGAAATATTTGTTCATGCAGTGTGCATTTAACTGAAAAAAGCTCATTTGTTTGTTTAAATGTTGGCCATAAGTGTTACCATTTATTGCACACAAAACAGTGGGGGTGAATAGCTATCATCATTAAATCGCCACTGCGTCCGGAATAGAATTTGGTCATGTTGTATGTGTAGTTTTGGAAAACGTTATTTCATCAGAAACTACGACAAGGACAGATCTCAGTTATCGGGTTGTAAGGTACGTCCAAACTGCCTCACATTGAACTTCCCTTTCGGACTGACTGAACGCTCTGTGCACTTCAGTGAATTCGTCGACGTTCATGAAAACCTTTCCCATAACGAGATGGAAAAAAACAACGGTTGTATATTATACAGTCCATTAAGCTGCGTACGCTGGAGAACACTACAGAGTGTGCTTAAAAGATAGAGCAGAGGACCGAAACGCTAATGCAGGGGAGATCCAACATTATGGCTTGCTTTCTGCTCAACTAACATATTTAATGTGAAAACGAATATTTCTGGTTGCTCGAGCTTCGGGCTGACTGAGTTTACATCCAGCTTTGTACTGTGCTATAACCGCACGTTTGGCGATGGATCCCGGAGATTTCTGGGTAGCCAATGCCTCTCACTTACCGACCATGTGAACAGTATTTTGAAATGTCATGGCAATGATCCGTAAGAAAATACTATTACTACCACATCTAATGAAGAAGTGGCACTGAACAGCTACATTCAGCTTGAAATTTGATCAGTTAAACTTCATGAGGTCTGAAAGACTGGACCTTCCGAGTAAATCTTTTTTAAAATTACAAAACAACAATTGTTAAACAATAAAGATCTCGACTATCGTATGCCTCCGATCAATTCGGCGTATATTCAGGTACATCATAATTGATTTAATAATGATTATATGATCCAAGCTTAGGGGATAGCAAACTGCTTTGGATATTTAGGTAATATGTAGGAAGCGAAAATTGTTTACCATCGTCGAGGATTTGTGCTTATTGATGGCACTAAATGGTCATCTATACTGTTCAACTTCAAAACAAATTAGACGTACAAATTGCATCAAAGGAGGGAGGGGCTCGTAATTTACTGGGTCGCCCACATCACGTTTCACATCATGGTTGTCCCATCCAAATAAACAGAGGTATAGAAAAACAACTTGTGAGATAAATGATAGGACAAGTAACATAGAAAATGAAACCCTTCATGTGAATAACATAGATAGCCGGAACATCAGCGAACTGTGGAAAATCCTTACTTAGTTGTTAAGAAAAACCCATGGAAGATCTAAGTGGTCAACATCGGTGGTTGGAATTTTCATAACTTTATTCACTGCAGCATCTAGCGATCTCCCTACTTATCTCAGTTACACACTGTTCAGAGAATAAAGACTTTTGTGAAACTGTGGAAGATTGTACGCTTGGTGTATTTAACCAAGTGGAACCACTCAGAGGTCAAAAAACGGTAGAGAACAACTTAGTTCCAAACTTTCCACCAATTATTTCCATCGCATATGAGGAAGTCATCAGAAATAACTAATGCTCCAACATTTTCTCAGCTGAGGTATAAAACTGAAGATCAAGAGAATGAAACAAGTTGAAATTTTCACATAGCATTTGACGGACTTCCTTGGACCAAGCTGGTGCATTCAAACATTTTGCACAAAGCTGATTTTAGATCACGTTCCAACGGAATCTTGTAAATGGGGGAAGACAGAAACGGAAAAGAAAGGAAAGATTGTGTGAAGTTTACCAAAGTGTTGGGTAAATTATCTCCCACTCCCATACCGTTGGCTCTCACAGGAGTCCAAGACTACTCGATGGGCCTGATAAATATTTACTCGAAACGAAGTAGAAGACTGAATTAGAGGACCCTAACCCAAGCCTATGAAAAAAGGTCTCACCTCCTTGGAAGTAGGAGTATCCTAGGGCCACCCATGCCACTGAGAACCGGTGGCCGACAGCTCAGATCAAATGCCATCCGGATGAGGCTATACCTCCCGGGGATCCGAAACATCCGAACTGATATACTGAACTGTTCACTGTTTTATATTGTGTGCGTCGTTCAAGATACTTTTGAAATCGTGACGGATATAATCCTGAGAACCAGTTAAAATGAGCCACTCAGGATTACTAAAATGAATTAATAAAGTATGTGTATACGTGATAGTTTGCCAAAAATTAACTGCAACAATTTTATTCGAAGATCCATTTTGAAACTAAACATGGCTGACCAGGTGACAGCGTGCTCGCGCCTTATCCAAGTTGTTCCTGCAAGTAACGATGCCGATGGAGACCAGCCAACCCGTGACCACAAAAGCAGCAAGAAAGCGATTTGACTGTTCTTTAGAATGGAACCTAACTTTGAAATATTTATTTAAAAATTGGCAACTGTCAGACGTTCTAATTAGTGAACTTTTGCGGACCGGTTGCCAAACGTGAATTGCGTAAACTAATACCCGATATTCATTATTATGTGAAACCTCATTTCTTCTGTTCTATAGAACGGGTGAGAGGAGGACAGTTTTCGGATTTAATTAGAAAAACGCCTGCCCTAATCCTGTGAGGGGATGACAGCCAATTTGTCTTTTGCGCCTGAGTCTGATGGAGACAGGCGGGTCATGATCAGCTCACTGGGCATAGATGCAACCCAATGCTGCCGGACAAGGAGCAAGTGGATAAATCAGGACCAGAGTAAGACCTCATCATCCTATTGAACACCAGGGGACAGCCGACACAGTGGCATGAACAAAAAGCAAGAGCAAGAATGTGCAAAATAAGGCCGTATCGTGAAATCGGTCAACCAACCAAGATGAGCGGTCCGTATTAGACACAAAAGCGCCATGAACTGAATCACATGGAATACATCGAACAACACGGACCAATGAAAGCGCGACTCACACAGTCGGTGAAAAGATGGCAGTTACATAAACGCGATGCTGCTAGCAAAGGAACCTATAGCTATGTAATGAGTTTACTTACCAAATGAGAATTTCTGTTTGCAGGTGAATTCTGATTATTTTCAATTTAGATAGTGGAATAAGAAGGTGACGATCTAGAGATACAATGGGCCTACTGAAGAGGAGTAATGGGAAGAGAAAAACACGGTTACTCAACGAACCCAAGCGTGCAGAATCAGACTAATAAATATAAGAAAAATATAAATCCAAATGCGAGTTAATATAGTTCAGGAGTTTTTTCACGAGTTAGGTCATTAAAATCCTAAATAAATAGAAAATTATTTGTTAAGCGACTTGATTGTTAGACTTCAGTGGGGTCGACTTCGACTGCCGATGTCGGAAAGCAGAATTCTAAAGCAATTACGTTTCTCAAATGAATTATCTGGCAGGAAATAACACAGAGACTTGTGTCACCTGCAGAATTTAAAATAGATTTGGATGAAATTCCTGAAATTTAAAAGTAAAAGAACTTTTGCCCAAGAGCAGGGGCAACCGATGATAATCTAAATTTTGTAGTGATGGTCGCAGACCAGTAGTAGCAAGCAGTTTCGATTCGAAGTAGAGTGCACCACTGTATTTCCGCTGTGAAAAAAACATTTCTAGCGGCAGAAATATGAGCCGATTACAAATGTTCCCATCGACCATTTACCGGTACCTCGAATACCTACCCTAAGATTGCGGTGGTTAATTTCCTCCTAAAAATAGTGCTTTTAACTTAAAAAAATCAGAATGGAAAAACGGAACTTCACTTCATCAGAAACACATTCACTAGAGGAAGAATTTCTGAGGTTGAGAATATGATTCTTCAGGTTTCCTTTTCAGCGATACATTGAATGGAATTGAGGACAGCCACTGCAATCAGCTTAGACTTTGCCAAAAGAGATAAGCACTACAAGGCATCAAGGATAACAATAAATTTTGTGTCATTTGGTGCTCCATTTTTTACAGTACATGTGATACAGCAGCATGACAACGCATGCAAAATGGCACACTGAAACTAGCTAGAAGCCGGTTTTTCAAAGTCGTTTTGGAAGCATATTTGTTTGGATGATCATCTCCGGTATAAGCCATTTTCCTTCATCAAACTAGTTGCAAGTTTATGGTGCACACTGTTTGCTATAGTTAGGTGGTTTTGCTCCAAATGACTGGTAAAATGGGATTAGAATTGCTTCTCGATGAAAGTGAATCTAAAATCGCTGTCCCCTCAAGTGCATGCAAATAATATAACCAGTCATTTGATTACAAAACTTGCCTTAAAAAAGACCACTCACGGTAGTCGAAACGTCGGCGAATAACATCTACCCACAACGCTGTGTTGGTAACATTATATCATTCATAATTATAACCAAGGTCAATTGAAGAAATACATATTCTTTGGTGTTATTCGAACTAAAGTTGTGGAATAAACTAAATTGGGATTTTCTTAATGAACAAACAATTGGTTTAAGCCAAGTGGTTTTTGGTGCAAAGATAATTGATACTGAATCGTCGTACTCATTTGTCTGGTTAATGCGGCTTTGAGTTAGTCGCACTGACTACGCCAATGTGCAACCTGAACGATCATTGAGTGGTAACTAGAGAAAACCAGTATGAACGGTTTAATTTTGGTTAATAGATGAATGCTTGCGTGCGCACTATTTGACTGTTCTTTTTTCGAAGTTGGCAGGAATGAGAGATACAGGCTACTGTCGATGGATAAGTCAAAGTCAGATTGGAAGGCTCAGGTTTTCGTGTTTTAAAACAGATGATAACTGGTGATTTTACCTCAATAGTCTTAACTGCATAGCACCTGATTATTTCACCCTCCTAGGGCGATTTCGACTATCAAAACGATATTTATTTTGCTTCTACTTAGATTTTCCGTACATAGGAAACGAAAATTCTCTAGTCAAGTTTTACAATTGCACTAATTGCAAATGTGGGTGCCACGCAAAATGATAGCATATCCGCCTTGGGGGTTGTTGTCGTATTGGTATTCTCAGTTAATTTCTTTTAAGGTGGTAGTCTGCTTTGTCATTTGTGTCAACTGAAAGCAGCTCTGAACATGGTGGAAATGTGTTTCTTATAAATTATGCCAACAATGACTTCAGTGTTTGGCGATTCTATTTTCAAGATTCTATTTTCCTTGATGTCTAGCACAAAACACTCTCTGGATGCAGTCGAATTTTGCCAAACAACTTTCATATCTATTTGCAAATATTATCTTTTACTTATTTGGGCAATGCCAGGGGTTTTTGCCATAAATAAAGGAAGTTTAAGTATTCTTTATAAAAGACAGGTGGTTTTTTCAGCGTTTGCTTTTCCAAATATATATATATATATGGAATATGATGGACGAAACAATTTGGGTTCAGTAGTTTCTTTCCATCTTGCATGCTGACTTTGCGTAAAGACATCATATAAAAAGCCAAACTACTCATATTTTCTGATTATACACCTTTTTCGTGGGCGATGCTGGATGGTTTATGACGTGTCCAAGTGGAAAGAGAGCAACAATCATGAAATCAAAAGCTAAGGTATCTAACTGATGTGAATTTTGTGATAATCACACGAAAAATTATTTCCGATTGCCAACTGAAAATGATTTCTTTGAAGCTGATTGACTTCTATCACATTGTTCCTTGTCACCAGATTACAAGATCTATTGACACTTGAATTTAAGGACTATTGGTTATGGCTTATCATCCAATAAGTCCACGAGACCCTATCCAGTTTCAAAGCCGGATTTTGATCAAAACCTTCCGAGAGCTCTAATAAAACTGGCTTCAGAATCGAATTTCTGTCTTCCTAAGTGCTCACAACTAGTTTCAATGTGGATGCAAAATCCGAAGTTCGCAAATGGGACAAGCCCAGGATGAGGCACTGGTGATTAGGTAATCAAAACTCTGACTGCAAAGAATCACGGAAAACAACTGGATTAAAAGCCCGCGTGTGATTCATACTATGCGCAGTGTTCAACTCATTTGCGTGAAAACAGAAACATTTACTCAAAAGGCTTACTGTTTGTCAAAGCCAGATTACTCCTAATATCAAATAACGGATCTGCGAGAAAGAAGGATTTTATGAAAGGTTTGTAAGAAAACTCTTGAATTTCATTTCACATGAAGCCTAAGAAGCACTATTATATTAGTCAGGGGAAAATTTGTCACTATGTGATGTGAGCCGTACCACAAAAACACTTAGATTATTATGTATTTGCTGTACAAATTTGAACGGACTTGTATTAATGTACATATATAAATAGATGTATAATTATCGGTGCTTGCAAGCGCACTCGTCGCCAAATTTAAATACCTCAAAATGCAGTTTCTTATTTTTCATGAAATGAAACGGGTGAACTGAATCGCCACATGAGCAGTCTTAATGCAAAAAATCGGGTAACTGTGTTGGGAACGATGTACACACAGGTATTAAACTATGGCAGATCGTCACCATCCAATATTTAGTTGCTTCTATTTCGTTCCACCTCCCGACCTAGCAGCCAGCCTTACCGAACAAAATCACCAAACAAAATAGTCATCATTGGAATAAATCTTGAAAAGAATGACCTTCTGGTTTTGTCTTTTTATTCCAGTGCTCAGAAGGTCGAAATTTGTCGCCATTTCCAATTCGATCCAGCCATGACATGAAGGTGTCGAGAGAGGGAAAATATACAGGGTTGTTCACAATGCCTGAAAAGCTGGACAGTTAACCACAAATTAAAGCTTCGGGAGAAACCATTGGATGATTAACTAGTCAAGTAGTAGATGAATGGTGCTTTTGTTTGCTGTAAATAATCCCTCCAATAAATCAGGATTCCGTGATTCTCTTCTTTTCTGACCTTTTGGTTACGTTAAACGCCCATAAAAAATTTACAGAATTTCTGGCCGAAACAGGCTGATTGGATAAGCATGCGCTTTTGTACAAATGATTGAGCTCAGTCTTGCATGCAAGACCAATCAGGAGCAACTGCCCATTGTATGCTTAATGTCAAAATGCAATAAAACGAAGGTCGCCCACGGAGTAGCTTCGCTCTTTTGCAAAGACTGTGGGTGAATCCACATAAGGTTCAGGTAGATTGTTATTTGGTCCAACCGGTCTAGATTTACTCCTGTCCACCAGAGGTAAAGACAATTTGCCTTGCATAATTAGAGCGCAATGATTCTTCAGTTCCTCCATTTGTCGATTGATGACATTTTTTGCATCTTTCAAGATAGCCAGTTCATTACGGAGCTGCATTCTCGCGTCATTACTCCGGCCGTAGTCGGGGTTAATTAAGGCATTCTTGTTTATTCCTAACGAGTATTCCAACAACGAATTGATTTGGTCTCGTGTTCTTGACTGAATTATTTGTGTTCTGGTTTCGGCCTCTATTGTTTCCTGAATTGCAGCGCAGGAGAACACATCGTCAATGCTGATACTAGATGTTGCTCCGGATCCGACCTGAT
Organism: Fasciolopsis buskii; assembly: GCA_008360955.1. NCBI lineage: Eukaryota > Metazoa > Platyhelminthes > Trematoda > Plagiorchiida > Fasciolidae > Fasciolopsis > Fasciolopsis buskii. The sequence continues at coordinate 96,075 of LUCM01004138.1, forward strand.
AATCTGCCGCAGCCCAAAAAGCGCACTGCAGATTTTCACGGTGAATTGAATCGTTTTTCATGGTTAATTCATTTTGGACACTGAATCTATAGGTTTCATCCAATCGATCTTCTTCCGGAGAGGATGAATCTGTATATGTTTTTGACGAAATTGGCCAATCATCATGTCCCTGTTCGGTGGCTGATTTGTCAACGGAACCAACCGGGCAACATTGTGCTTGCGATTGCAGCAGTAAATTTATGGCCACCGGCGACAAAAGTGTTACTGGTGGTGGCGCTGGTGATGGTGGCGGGTCGGATGACAAATGAAAACAAGTGGGAGTTTTTTGTGGTGATGGTGTACGAGGTGCGGATGTTATGCTCGCCAGTCGAGTTGTAGATATTTTATCAGATTCAATGGAGATTCCACTATCGGTCATCATAGACCCGTGCAAAGGATTAATAAAACTAATATAGTCCAACGATGCAACAGCATTGATCTCATCAAATTCGTCGAGTGTTTGTGCTGAATGGGATGGTATAGAATGTTTGTCGTCTAAGGCATCCATAATAACCGTTTGAAAGTCAGACTCACTAGCAACATGGAGACAGAATGGGCATTGAAGTAAACGGCCAATGGCTCGCGGGATAGCTGAATGTCCTTGAAGTTTGTACGCTGCAGACCACGTATCACAGGGGACCTGTTCTAACATATATTCTGGTATATATGGTGGTGGTATTTCAGTGGGCTGCGAGGTGGAGTTGTAAGGTTTCCACGAACTTCTAACCAGTGAGACAGAGGATTCTGATGGGGGAACTAATTTGTCCACTTCGCTTGGTGCGTATGACCTCGTGCATCCAACAATACACGACGGTTGCACAATCTTGGATAGGCATTCCGAATTCTTTGTACTGTCAGGTGGACGAAAGAGGCGACTTAAGAATAATTTCAGTGAATTTCCAAAAGTTGATTTTGTTTCTTTAGTCAAAATTTGTGTGCCCGAGTTTGAGTTTTTAGAAGACGATGGCGGAATCATGACCTACAGAGAAAAATACAAAGTGAAATATGAAACACAAGCAAGTAGAAGAAAAAAGGTCATTTCTTGGACTTAGTTTATCTATGAGGCCTTAAGAAAATCTCGATTTGATCCGCATCACATAATTATACATGTATTCTTTTGTTAGTTATCACTAACTAATACAAAGCAAGATGATCAGAATTACTGGCAGAATTGTTTCCAACTGCGTATTTCAAGTTTCAGTTTTGGACGTTTAAAGTTAAAAGTTCCAATATATTCACTAAGATTCACTTAATATATCTAATGAAAACTAGCCATGGATCGTATTAACCGGTCTTGCAAGTGGTTTGGAAATTTCGACTTGCGTAAATGTAGCCAAAATTTAGAGCCACCATTTCACTCGAAACGGGTTAATTACCCCGTACCTGGAATAGGGAAAATGTGGCGTGTCGAATATACTAGCTGAGGGCTGAATTCGAACTTACTTCGTGACTTGGCTTGAAGAACACAGGGAAGGTAAGCAACAGACTGAGGCTCTATTAAAGCATTCCGGAATCTGTGTTCGCTATTTAATGTGAAGTGTGAAGGACAAAACTGCCAGTCGATGTTATCCAACCAGCATATCAGCATGTTTTTTAGGCCTCATGTCCCATTTGATCACTGATAAACGGGAGAAAACGTCTGCATGGACGACATACGTTGCGGATTTTGTCGATGAGTTTGTTGAAGAGAAATCAGCAAACAATAACAATATTCCCAGGAAGGTAATAGTTGTCTTCACCTCCGTTTATATTCATTAGAGTTCTGCAGCACAGTTTTACTAGAGGGATTTTGTTTGACGCCTCAGATGTCTGATGTCACCTTAGAACGAATGCGCCTAAATGATTATAGTTTCTGATACATTCCGAACTCAGCTCTAACAGTAGAGAATCGCATTAGAAATCATTGCATTAGAAACTTGAATGATAACATCTCCAAATTCTATGCTTAATTTTTTCCAAACCTCAAGCGGATGTGACTAGACATAAACAGTGATATTTTGCTCTTTACTCGAACCGGAAGCCAATCCAAAAAGATCAGAAGCGATGAAACAAGAGAAAATCAATAAAATGACACGTGTCACTTAAGTTAACGGGAAAAATATTGTCCAGAAGTAATAACCTCGTGACATTTTCATCAGATCCTCTGTGCACTGTGCGCATTCACTGAAAATTCTCACTCAAATTGCAGTTGATGTCCTGAATGGAATTGTAAGATAATCAATCGTAGGCTGAGGTTCCAACACATTATTTCGAAAGCATTCATAAGAGTTCGGCATATTCATTTAAATTCCACCTCTTCTTTGTAATCGGAAATATCTACCTCAAGTGATCGGCTACTTTGTCTCTATGGGAGTCATTTTTTGTGGAAACGACTACATGCAGTTTCTGAAATTATGCATCAATGTATCCGTAAATGTTAGTCACGTGCCATAAATTCACGCATGTGAGCATCCTCAAGAAGCGAGTTTCTTGCAACTAATCATGGTATTGTATTAGCTAACACCACAAACATAATTCATAAGCAAACTCATTTCGGCTACTTTGATAATTGTTTCTAAAGTTAAATACCTAAATACATACATTTATATATATATATATATATAAATGTATAATGCAAATAGGATGAACTGTCAGTGGTGAGTGAACAACACTATGTACTGTGCACGTTGTTTTCTTGTAATTTATGAAATAACCAAAAAATTGTTCCTCGTTTTGGCGCACTCTGAAAAAGGATGAGATTTTATGCGTCATTTGGCGAGCTACGTTTCAAATAAGATTCTTCCATCGACGGACTGGTGGGCTACTCAGTGTGCAGTGGAACAAGAAGCCTTCAAGGTACGTTTATCTTCTCACCCTATGGCAGTCTTTTACTATGAAAAAGAAGTTACCGTGTTTGCGGTTACTGGAGCCAAACCAAATATTTTCGTGGCCGAAAACTTTGTCAAATTAAGCTTTACAAATCAGAAAAATAAAAACTTCTCAAGGGAAAATAAAATAGCAGAGATAAAAGTGAATCACATTTACCCCAGGGTAAATGTCACATCTGTTTACTCCACCTGATGATGTGGTTCTGTGAAAAAAGGTATGCCTCGATTTTCGGAAGAAACGGCAAGAACAGGGAATCATCCTGCGAAGTGGAACTTTACGAAACGGACCTACAGGTTTGTCATAGTTTGCATTTAAATCAGTTAAATGATTAAAGTATAATGGTCAGTCTTTGCAACCACTAACTTTAGACCAACGTGCTCTGGATTTGGCTGCTACTTCACAGAACAATTCACTCAAAAGAAAAAGAACGCAAAAAGTCGTACGACGTCAACTGCAAAGTAACAGCGTGAAGAATTCTACAGAAGAGCAAATATTTCGAATGGAAGAACGCCAGTACTTGTGGATCTGAGCCATTTCCATTATTGTCTTCAACCATTGCGTCTGGGGACCTTCTCGTGGACCTGCAAGGAACAATACATTAGTTAGGGCATTTATATCTTCGTCACATAATCGGCTGGCCATCTCAGCCTGTTTGATAAACAACAATGTCCTTAGAGAGCAGCATACGAGATAGTCCTTCTGTGGCTATAGATAAAGGACATCCGAACCATTTTATTCTATTATGGCATTCAGTGATTGTTCTAAGGATTGAAACCTAGGAACCACTAGTTCAAGCTTAACCTCTGAGTTGCTCATAAAATTCCCCTATCATGTTCTACTAGTAACAGCTGTTTTCAAACATCGAAATTCTTCACAAATCTTCTGCTGCTAATACTCATGTTTCAGCACCTTACTGCAGCGTCGACCTCATTGCTGAAGTGCATACTCACCATTTGATCAATAGCCGCATGCCCCGCTCACGACACCGAGGCCTGAAGCTCCTGAATGCGAATTAAGGTTTTCTGACCAACAGAAGATATTTCATCCGAAATACAAATAGATAGAGGTACCCAAGTAAATGGATTCGCCCAATTCACTACATACTCCTCCTGCAAGAACAAGATAAGGCTTCGAGAAAATTCAGTTCTGCAGAATCACCGCGTACTTTAAAGCTTCGAAAAGCATAACAAGGATAGCTACACTGTAGTTCAGAAGATCGAGAAAAACCTGCTAATTATTTTAATTAGCAGGACAACATCGTCCCCTTATTTAAAGTAAGACAGCTTCTTGTCGGAGCACATATCAGTCACAGTATTCTGCCTTCAGTATAGGGCTGTCTCTATAAAAATTCCACCGATAAAGTTAAAAAGGAAGAGTGAGAGGAATTAATCCTAATGAACACCACTTCTCCTGACGAAATCAGGTGAAACATTGTCATGGAAGCAAACTCACCTTTAGCTGCTAGCACAAAGATATGAAATATGCCTCTTCGATTTCAAATCAAGAAAGGCTTAAATCAGGGGTGTACGAAATTTGTGCCTATGTTTTAAGGTGCATTTCAAACTGAAAATTCGGTCAATGTAACCCTGATCCGGAAGGGAACCGTCTTAGTACTTCCGCATACACCTTTTGTGAGTAGCAGATATTTGGCAGAGGACAGTCCTCGCAAGGTTTGAATGTGACGCTTACCAAACTAATCCCTGTGATTTTCACCTGAGGATCTATCATCGATTCACACCAGCCCTTGGTAATTTCTTCCCTCGTCCAGAAGTTTTGTAGAATCCCATGTTACTGATTCGGCATCGTTTTTATAGAAGGACAAAACTGCCTTTCTGACCCAGGTACTATGTCACTTTCTAGAAAACTTATCTCCCTGACGATCCTCGTTTTTGATGGATTACTGGTGTTTAATTGCAGTTTTGTACCCGTAGGGAGAATTGTGTAATCCACTTTGGCAGTGGGTCAAATAAAATGCACCTCAAAGCAATATGCTCAAGCCGTAGCCAGCGTGAACCGGTAGCCAGTTGGGTTTCATGAACACCTCACTCACCCTTGGCTTTCGTGGACCAGTATTCTTAAGCAGTCAATAAAGATTGCCAATGTTTTGGATGACTGCAGCCTCTTCCCTTTTTATGCACTTATGCATCTACGACTTTCCTGGTTATTTCTCAGGCTCTAGTTCATTCGATGTCTCAGGGATTCTCACATCTCATATAAGGAATCTGGAGTGACTAATTTGCGAGGATCTAGCCGATCACTTGAGATTTAGGTTATCAATTCTTTCTTAGGTGTTTATGTCATGAATTTCTGCTTGCTTGTTCCAGCTGAGTTCAGGGTTTCTTTGATCTACTACCACATGGATCATCAGCCGCAGGAGGTCTCTTCCACTTGTTGATGTGACCAAAGGTAAGGTAAAAGCAAAAGCGATCATGGCGTAAGGCATGGCCCGAGTCCACTGATTTGAACCAGCATAACCAACAACCTTTTACTAATCTACGGTGGCGCTGGCCGATAGCAATGCGATAAATCTGAAGCCAACCCTTTGGAAGCGAAGAAAGGCGCCTGAGATGTCGTTTTACATAGCAAAAGGTAATGTTTGTCAGCAAAAGATTGCGGCTAGAACGAACTTAGACGAGACCATCACCGATATCTGTGCGGTCGGCTGGGGCAAAAAGGGGCCTTCGGTGTGCTGTTCCGTCTCCTCTGGGTAACCAAGTTGGGTGTTGAAATCAACAGCAACGACTACTACATCCGCTGAGTGCATGAATCGAAGTACATGAGATAACAGAACTATTCTTTAGTCTTAACTGCAATGGGTGGGCGCATAAACAGCTATGACAAACAAACAAAGGCGCTTCAGTCGACTGACATTGATGACTGCAGAACCGTTCAAACTAATTGCAGATGAATGAATGTTGACTGGGATCCAGTCTAACAATGCATGCAGCGCTCGCATGCTCAGAGCGATTACAATTCCAGCCCAACTATGAATATCAGAAACGGGATCACCGTTAATGTGAATAGTGAAGCAAGGGAAAGAGGCTTCATCTGGTTTCCAAAGGCCGATCGTTTGTGTGTTTCGGAGGAGCAAAATATAAAAATTTTTAAATTTTTGAGAAGCGTCGTTGGAACAGGTTGTTTTTCCATCAGATTTATTGTGTACACCCCGAAGGCAGACATATGGAGCAAACATTTTGGTTTAAGCAATGCACTCAGATCATTTCCTGCATCCACCTTAATGGTGCATTCAAAAAATTTTGTCAAGCCTCAGTTTTTCAAGGTAACTTGCAAGTTCCCTATTTCGGAAGAATCTCTTCCTTTGGGATGAATGATGGAGGTATTTGAGAATGAAACTTTGCAGCTGCCCAAGCCGCAAAAGAGAATTTTACCTAAAACCCCTAAACGGAATTTTCGACTGAAATTCTGACCTACTATATAGTGAAACAGTAACCGATTACAGAAGCCCTGAGGAGAGGCATATGTATCCCTTCCCACCCTAATGTAAGAAATAGGTCATGCTGTCCGGATTAGCCTGTACGACGATAGATACCATATGGATATTTTTCTGATGATAAATCTCATTTAGATAATGAACCGAAACAGGTAGGGAGTGAAGTCACTGGTCAGGACAAGAAATAAAAGTTCTCAACCAACTTGCTAAAAAATCTGCGCGTTGTTTCTTATTTGTGGTCGAAAATTCGAGCTTGAATTTCAAATTCGGGGACAAATTATTCGCTTTAGCTTGAAGTAATCTATCCAACAGCTATGCTTTGTTTATATACAAATAATCTAATTCACAGAAGAAAAGAGTTTAGTCATTTGAATCATTTACCACCCTCCTGAAATAGGAAAATAGGCAATGATTAGCTGAATAGAATTTTGCTCGTAAAATCTACTTTGTTTTCATTCTTTAAGTTTTTCCGTTTAATTTCAAAACTGAGCTGTCCGCCTACGCAAATAAAATGTCTAGTGACGTGCCCTTTGGGTTAGGTGGCGATAATCTGCTTGTATTGGAACCAAAATGAACCCTTTTTACATGAAAAATGCCTATCTATCACCCTGTTTTAAACCTATGAATAACGCAGTGATATTCGTAGTGTATAGAAGCAAAAAAATGTGTCGTGTATGGCTTATGCGGGCAGAATCGATACTGGGGCAGTCAAGCATCAAACTGCCAGCAACGGGGATTACAAAATCAGTTGGTTGCCAAAATGAATGACGAAGGCAAATATCATCAAATGGCAAGAGTGATACCAACTAATGATCCAATAAATTAAGTCTAATGCAACTGACTAATTTTTCTGACATATTACCCTTCGACGCCTTGCTTTCTCGCGTGCAGATATAACTTTGTTTCTGTTCCTGTGTACTGTGAGTTCAAGGAATCCGTGAACAGCTGCAAGTGGTTCTTGTACATGTGCTAATAAAGACAAAAGTGAATGACAAATGTGGCCTGCATGCCTGTGTGGGTTTGGTGAAGACCAAAAGTTGCAAACTGCGGATTTGCGAAAACTAGTGAAGCTATATTAAAAGGTGCCGTAGTTGACTAGGCATGCTACACACAAAAAATACACTTACTACTAATGAGAAATTTCCTTGCTCTGATTGAAAACTCAACAACTCAACATTTTGGAGAATCGCATCACTATCATCCTGGCCCACCAAAAATTAAAGCAGGACTTCGCGTATCGTTGCTGCAAAAATTCTTGGCAGAAGGAAGAGGAAATTTTCTCCTAATGAATGTGAAATTGTCAAAGAAATAGTGAATTACATAATGTTAATAACAGCGTTTGATTGCAAAACTTGCCTTGAGAAAGACTACCCACGGCAGTCGAAACGTTGACTCATTACATCTACCAACAACGTTGTGTTATTAACATTATATCATTCACAATTAAAACCAATACATAGCGCATCGATTTTTCGATGCACTTCTTACATCATTCGGTGTCGAAGAAATCATGGAAATTTGATTGAACAACATATTTTACCGAAAAATTTTAATATATTTTGCTCGTTATAGATACAAGTGAAGAATTCATTTCAGATTTGCTTTTACTTACAACAGACATGCATTCGAACTAGCAAGAGAATAAGTGGCCTGTATACCTAAAGAGAAGCATAATCACCTAATACGTTTTTATCATTACACAAGCCGTCGATTGTGGAACTCGGTGACAAGTACAATGTTTAATATCACAAAGAACGTATTATTAATGAAGTGATGAGAGAGGCTCATACTGCAGTCCATTTGACTGCAATAAACTAACACTCTGATGTGCATTGGGAATTGGTCTGTGCGAGTAGCTATGCAGAGAATGAAGAAAATGGACAAGAAAAAAGTTATGCAAATTATTTGCGCGCAACGAGTCACTTTACGAAATTACAATAAGATCGGGAAGCAACAAACAGACGATTGTTAAGGTATAATATGGAACCTGAGTGAAAAAATATGCATAGATGCTTTGGGTTGGGAGTTGTCCTGTTCAATTTGATCCGGTAGTTCCGAGGTTCCCCGTCAATCTTTGATGACTTTGATTTGTAACACTTAACGTTGCCCAGTCTCTCTCGCTCGTCAAACGTGATCAAAATAAGCAATCACATTGGAAGAAGCACAGTCAACGCAAACAGCTAGAATGAGTTATTCTGACAACACCTTAAACACACGAAAAAACTCGTGTTCTTTTTCTACGGCAAATGAGTATCTGCACTACTCGGAATGTAGTACGCTGATTATTACTCAAATACCTGGAAAGATCTTTGAGAACAGCTTGCTACCTTGGCTTTCAAAAAGTTGTGCAGGCTATTCTATCAATATACAACGAGGAGTGAAATGAAAGCACATATTTGTTTTTGTCTACCACACTCCAAGTCATCATAATGACACTTAAGCTCGCGGCTTTTGTACGTGCAGAGTTCCGCCATGTATTTGACAACTTAGTAAAAACAGGGACATTGTATTTTATTGCTTATCACTATTTATGACTTCATTCAATAGTGCTCAGAATGCAAACACTAATAAAATGTTTAGTCCCGGTCTCAGCGCAATTAGTTGGATTCCTGTCAGTGTATTTTAATAAATGTCAGTTTATCTCCTGGACGGGAATCAAAGGTGTTGATAATCTACTTTCTACTATCTGAAACCAGTGAACTAAAAAAAATTATAAAGATGACATAAGTGCAAAATGTGTTTGCAACATTTTCGGAAAAACTTCTAAGTTTTGTAACCATGATTTGAAATGTAGGTCAATTTTCTGTGCCAGAAGGCTAGTAGGCTATGCGTAACACAACGCGGACTCATTCATTGAGGTCTTCTTCATTCAGCGTGCATGCTAGACGCCAGTTTTATCCGGTCCCATTATCTTGACACACTGCATCTAGAGACAGCTTTTTCACTGCTGTCTACGTGGTTTAATCACAAGTATATATGGGTCATCTTACAGACAGAATAATCGGGGTATCTTTAGGCTTATGAATGTACGCTAACTATGTGATGAAATATATATATATATAAATGTACATATATGGAATCGACCGTACATTGAAGGAAAACAGACAACTTCTTGTTGACGGCCGATATCGTCTGTCAAGCAACGAGAATGACAGTCTGGCTCCCTTAAGATTAAGCAACTTCACGAGATATTACGCAGGCATTACTTCTCGACCGAGTCATTATTCATCCTGAGTAGGTCACCAAGCCATACGTGTAACCCAACGCCATAGTTCCTCTAAAGCTCTGTTGGTCAACCATTACCCTGATAGGGTATTATAGTGACGCAATGTAAAATCAGGTAACCTTCATATGGAAACGAGTGTATTCATTACCAAAATAACATCTCATATTTTCTGAAGCAATATCAAGTTAACTGTAACAAGCGTCACCAAGAATGATAGCATTTAAACGGTTGTCTGTTGACGTATAAAACAACATCAGTTTTTAACCAGGTGGCCAACATTTTTCAAACGATAAAAGCGAAACGGTAAGTACTTTCCAATTGTAACGATACTTTAACTACTCACCGACGAGAAGGCAGAGTACTTCACCTCTTGAACATGACTAATTGTTGCTTCTAAATTCCACTTTCTTATGACAGTTACTGAATCAGGTGCTGTGCATCGATGTGAAAGACACGGACCAATCGGCTACGTCGGTCGTACTAGTGGGGAAAGTGTACGGTTAGTCTGTCTGTCTGTTGCATCGCTCGCCTGTCTATCGTTTCGTCTCCCTTATACTTCATTCGTGGGACAAAACGAGGATACGGTTTACGCGTTACACTCCAAATGCGTATGGACTGCAAAAACATGGTGTGGTTAACAAGGTAGACGAATTAGGCATTATAGATTAAGACGACAAAGACATTTACGCCCCGATAAAGATTAAAAGTTCCAGCGATGCGTTTTTAGAACACGTAATGGAGAAAACGATTTTCTTTTAACTACGTTTTCAGTTCATTTCACAGTTATTTTACGAAATATGAACGAGAAAGCCAAAGCAATAGGAAATCCATCCTAGTTGCATAAAGGTTCTTCGTTTATTCCCTTTTGAGGTCTTCCGAGCTGCTGATGCCGATGATTAGAAAAGATAATTTCCTGCACTTGCCAATGATCGAGTCTTTCATTGGAATATTTCCTAAAGGACTAAAATGTCACCGAGTTTGTCATGCGAATCCTAGGTAAATCGCAACAATCTGTCGGTATCATATACCTCGAAACCGTGAGTCAGTTGTTTGGGCTATAACGACTTCGCTTTCCTGTAAACGAGCCTGTGGCTTTCATCGCAGTGTTTTGTGAAAATAAAGTTGCTATCTTCAGTCAGAAATTCCATTCCATTCTGAAATGTCAAATTAACCCACGGTTGTCCACCCGCGGGTATGTTGCCCACATTGCTTGACTATTACCACTTTGAGACCTGACAGGTTGTCAAGTAGGCAAAATACTCAACTAATTTCCATAAAAGCGAAATACCGAACTAGACGGTGTATGGTATATCCTTGGATCGCTAACAGCTGAGCTGCTAACAGGTTGGTTTGTAGATTTGGCGGAAGTGACTACGAGCTCACTGAATGAGCAAAGATGAACAAAAATCGACAGTGTCAATGGGTGCGCTGGGTTGTGTCGCTGCACGCTTACGTCGCGCATGTAAACTGGGCAGTCTTGTGCGATATCTTTCGGGCGTTGGCCGTACTGGGAGCTCGGAAATTGTTAACTCACTTAGATGAGCCGGTCAAAGTTGCTTGATTTGCAATCTTGGTCAACGGGTCCAGAGGTGATGTGGTCGTGCATCTAACTCTGCTTCTTTGCGAAATACGCGCTTCATGGATCCTTACGAATAACGTTAGAAGTCTTGCAAATTCAGCTTTAACACACGCGACAACTTTTTGTGAGATATCTGACTGGAGTTAATAGTAAGGTGCGCTTGATGAAATTGGAACAAAAGCATTTTCCCCGTTCATTCTTCCCTCATTTTTCTCCGTACTATCAGATTTCTGGTAGCAGCCTACTTCTGACAGGAATTCTTTTACTTAAGTGCTGCATATATCACTTCATATTTTAACTGCGAATTATGTCATAGTAATTCGCAGCCATGTCAGAACAGTTCGACAACTACCCAGAAAGCTGTCTCTATCCTGGATCTTTTATTTGTAAATTTAATAACAAAGAGCAAGCGTGCATATGGATGATCAGTGCGATTTGCATTAAACAGACCCAAATGTGCCCAAGTAAGATGGGTTCCTTTTCAGTCAAAAGGCAGTTCCACAAAATTTTGATGCAATCCTGATAGAGTTCGGCAGTAATTCCAGAATAATGCGAAAAATTATATAAATATATATATAAATATAGGCATATATGTACATAATGTGCCAGCCTGAAAACAATCATGGTGCCAGTGCAGCAATATGTAAATGGAACTACACAGAAGGGTAACAAACAAGAGGGGAAAATAATAAACCATAATTAACCAATTGACATTTGGTGTTTGCACCGTACTTATTTTGTGATTTTTTGGTTGTTTTTGGATCATTTTAGGGGGAATGAGCTCTGCACACAGGTGGCACAGCACCCACGCAAATGGCATCGCTTCTGAACCATATATCTTAGCGTCTTCAAACAACAACAACCCTCATCTGTTGGACCCCAACCAGGAGAGCGGGAGACACCATCGAGGCCGAAGTCGAAGCTAGTTTCTTCATACCTCTATGCCAAGTCCTAGCCTGAACGCCACATCGCCTCTTCCAGCATTTCCCAGCACGTACAAAAGGAGCACGAAAAGGTAGACGATGGACAGACATGCGCAATACGTGTCCAAGCCACCGAAGGCTATGGAGAGTGATTATCTTAGTCAGAGGGGGACTGTTAGCACCCAAAACAAGACGACACACCTCATCACAGCCCACTCGATTTTCCAACCAGACATGAATAATGTTTCGAAGACATCGGTGGTCGAAAACAAAAAGTCGCCGAACAACCTCAACCTGGATAAGCCAAGTCTTGCAACCATACATTAGAACACTACTGACTGTGGCACTGTACACCTTCCCCCTGGAGGAAAGCCGGATGCCATGGCAGCGCCACAAGTGTCGAAAGTTCACAAAACCTGCTCTGACTTTCGAAATTTGTAATGTGACCTCCTCCCCAACACCTCCGCTAGGTGTGATTAGGCTCCCGGGAAACCTGAATCTATTGACTACCTGTAACCGATCACCACAACGGATGAGTGCAGGTACAAGCTCCTACTAGTCTTGAAGAAGTACCTTAAATTTTGAAGGTCCGAAGCACATCTTACCCAGATCCCTCAGTCGCCACGCAGTCTAATGCGCGTTGAATTGTCTGTGTATTGTTACTCAACAAAACGATGTCATGAGCATACTCTAAATCAAAACATTTTGCCTGGGAGGAGTTCAAATCTACCGTCTAAAAATCAGATAATGTCTTCTGTAGAACATCCTCCATGGCAAAGTTGAAAAGAAATGGGTATATAGGGCAGTCTTGCCGTATTTCACCGGAGATGACGAAGGGTGGTGAAAGCTACCCATAACTCTGATCCCTCCTGAGTTATGACAGTACAGCTCTTTGAGAACCGAACCGTAGTTTTCAGATACTCCATTTCTCAACAAACATTGCCATGGTGCAAACCTATCAAGACAGTCAAAGGCTGTACGAATGTCCACGATGACCGTTAGCTTTTGGAAGGTAAAGTATTGCACTAACACCTGCGGGAGGGCGAAGATTTAATCGACGAACCGACGACTGGCTCAAAACCCGGTTCTTTACTCACGAGTTTGCCCTTCACGAGAGTTGTACAATCTGTGAAGAATGACGGACGAAAGCAGCATGGACGCTGTTGGGATAAAACTACTACCTTTATGGATAGCGCGGCCACTGCGCAAGCCTTATTTAAAGATGGCGACGACGGTCAACTACCTCCACAAGGAAAGGATCTTCGAAAACAAAACTTGAGTTTTTCTGACCAGTCCATTTTCCATCATTAAACAGAGTTGGGGAAAGATCATGGAAGCTCGGGGCTGTATGACACCTCAAGGCTCGGGTTTCCCTGAGGATCTGCGTTTCATTTGATGGATTTGTTGTGACAGATCACCGGCGGCTTGCCGGAATAGCTGCGGGAGTAGATACGCCGAGGAAAAGCTAAATTGTGTCTGAAAGTGCTCCGCTCAGTGTATAGGACGTCGCTGCAGGTTCTGGATACGTAAACCGTCAACTTCACAGAGGATGTCGCTCAAACCTAGCACCTTCTTATCGGTAGCTCGGATGAGGTGAAAAAGTTTGCGGGAATTCCCCATGGTGGGGACATGTTTCTCCCTGAAGCACGTCGAGACCACCAGATCTCGCAATCCCTACGCAAGCTTGCACTGATTTTACGTCTCCTTAAGAACCGTGCTTCATTATACTAGTTATCAGCCGCACTGGCTTGCGTCAAGAAGGCACAGAAACTAAGCAGAAATCTAGGATGTCACAACACGATAGGTCAGACCACATTTTATCAAAACAGCAGAATGCAAGGCATTCCTGATAAGCGACCAATGCTCATTAATGTTTTGAGGAGGGGGCAATCCTAACTTTTCAGCCAGCACACTTCGAAACATTGGTAGACTACTCGGATCAGATAGCCTGTCGCAATCCAACCGACCCTGGACTACGCGTTTTGAGCGCCCAATAAAGCACACGGACAGCTTAGTGCAGGATAACGCATGGTCGGAATCGAGAAGAGTGCCCCAGTACAACCCACAGTCTTGCAGACAGCTTGCCTATTTCGAGCTAACAACGATGTAGTCGGTTTGGGTCCACCGAGAGCTCGAAGAGGACAAACGCCAGGTGGCATACCGGCCAATACAAAGTCTGAAGCCCGCACTAGCGAGAAACGTTCCCCGTTTTCAGAAAGAGACCAAGGGGGCCTCCGAGATGAGCCTCAATCGTCGTTAGTCGACGTGCTCCAACACCTCTATTGATCTATACACCGCAGTTTTGCCTATTCAAGTTGGCTAGTTTGAAGGGGCATCGAGATCAAAGTGTACCAGCCGACTGGAACGGCTTCTGTGAGGTTTGCATGCTATCTTGTGGAGTAACCGAGAAAAGGAACAAGATTTATTTCAACGCTATTACCACTAGAATAACCGACTGCAGAACCCGACGGATGTGAGAAATTCCTGTGGGAGAGGAAGTCAGGCGAGCCAATGTAAGATCAGTCGGTTGAGTACGGTGGAAGGTTGCTATCTTGAATACGTGGAGAGTGAGAATCATTCGCACAAAGATCAATCGTATTCATATTTTTATGCATTGTGGCTGTTGTACTGCTAGGTCACCCAATCTCGAGTAGGCCTATTCATTCGCAGATGCTTCTCTATCCTTCGTGCAATCAAACGCTTTCTGCAAGGCAACAAAATCATCTCAGAAGTGCCGGTTTCTGGTTGATCAATTCATATGACTCTTCTGGAAAACCTCGTTGAGTCGAGGGGAAATGTCAAGCGGCTTTGGCCTAATTTGGATGGCGGACAATACTCGGCATGTTACATGCCCCCAGCAGGCTGTTGTGGTATATTTTAGAGAAATCGTTTGCCAGGTGAAAAAAACAGCAAGCGTTTGACGATGCTGCTGTTTTTCCGTGGCTCCTTATGCGGTACTGTGAGGCCTAACTTACTCACGGCTCACCAATTAGAAGGTGGCGCTTACCTTATCCGCA
This sequence comes from Fasciolopsis buskii, assembly GCA_008360955.1. Lineage (NCBI taxonomy): Eukaryota > Metazoa > Platyhelminthes > Trematoda > Plagiorchiida > Fasciolidae > Fasciolopsis > Fasciolopsis buskii. The sequence goes on from LUCM01004138.1 coordinate 111,178, forward strand.
ACCCAGGAACGCACCCAGTAGCATATAGATCTTCCAAGAGAAATAATATAATTAAAAATTCAATAAAAATGACTTCAAACGCGACATTCACTTCCATTTCGATCTTCAAGTTGTTCTTCCAGTAAAGCATAAGTTAGTGCCAGCTGTTTCCAAGGACGAATGTTCTCCTTTTAGTGCAAGCTAGAGCCTAAATGAAGACACGAGAAGAAGCAAGTAATCCACCACTTGGAACCTTTGGGAACCTTGGTATGATGTCAATCAGTTTAGCGTTTGTATAATCGTAGGTGACGTGTCAATTGTTGGTGTCACAATTTTATCACCAGTTCTTACTCTGGAATAACTGATGCATATTTCTATCTCAGAATGTTTCGAAACTTCTGGATTCATTTAAATCACACAGTAAAATCCCCGATGAGCAAAAGTCCACCTGCGCGTTCACTAGTTCGTTTTGCCACACCTTATGAAGGTGAATGCAAATTCTAAAATGAAATTTTTCTAATTGTTTTGCTGTTCGAATATGACAACTCAGTGAGAGTTTGCTTTGTGACGGGGACACATTAAAAACGACGCTTTCTCATACTTCGTGGACAAACATGCCACATTCCAAAATACCTTGCAGCGGGCCTGACAAATTTGGATTTGCTTCATCACTAATGCTTCTAAGTACAACCCAAAAATATGTATTTTTACAATACAGTTTATCCGGACGTTTGGGTAATAAATTCTTATATTAGAGTTTATTAAACGATGGGACATTTGAAAATCCATTGACCAGGATATGAAGGAGAAAATTAATGGCTGCTTCCGGTTTCGAAATTCAGCAAGATCACGTGCCAGTGATATGCTTTAACAACCAGTACGTTGGAACCATTTAGGCAATGGCATTCGTAATGCAATGGACGGGTGTAATTATAAGTCACGGTAAACTTAACGGTCGATTCGAGCGGGCTGCTTTAAAGCGTTGTAATTCAGAGCTGAGTAAATTTGTCCACTGGAAACATCTGAGCACATTCAGCTGTTGAACACTCAGTGATTGCTAAATTTTTCCCAAGGAAGACATGAACAAATGACGCCTAATGTCTTGTGATTGATTTTCGAGCATGTGCTTTTTTCGATTTGGACAAAAATGTGTACAGTAGATCCGCATTAGCATTAATGGTAAAAAACGGAGTTTCGCCACTAGAACAGTGTCTGCAACTTTAATTCGTTTGTGGATTCCCCTTGGGTAACACATGCAAATGCTGATCGCAAGAGGTAATTGTTGCATGGTAAATGCATGTAACCTGTTCCACATTAATGCCTTGCTGTGAAGTTATCGTTATCTAAATTAATGACTAAACCACCTAATAACTGACTGGTACAACCAGCATAACTGCATGATAAATTTGTGTAGTACGTTTTGGATAGATCTGTTGGCTTACTTAAAATAATAAAGGCCATGTAATTAGTAAAAATGTAGCAAAGCAAATTGAAAGCAAGTGGTTGCCTCTTTTAGTCCCGGAAATTTGACGATAAATCTCAGTTTCTAAAAAGACTAAACCCAGGAGATTGCAAAGAATGAAAGCTATCCTCGCGTCTTAGTCTTCATGTACCTTTTACTTGGTTTTTATTTGTCATCGGTAAAAAATATATTTTCAGCTATTTGGCGAAGGCCGCTTAAATTCTGGCTTCGGGATAGGGGCTAAAATAGGTAGGAGCCGGGCACACAACCCAAACTTCCAAACACCCCGGGGGTACAACTTCATAACTATCATCTAATCAATCACCAAAATTTTGCCTGAATAACCAAATATCTGTAGGAAATATGAATTTTTCGGTTGTTCAATTCGAGGCGCTCACTAAAGTCGCATGACGTTTATTGCTTCTTCTTGGATAGAATTCAAAGTAAAACTTGCTGAGTTTCATTTTGATAAGCATTGACTTCTCCGAACATTCGAGCTTTGATAATGGCCCAAATAAATTTCACGCTCATGACACCCCAGACGAAAAATACTCTAATTAGTTGATAATGCTTTTTGTGCGGTTATAAATGGTATCTACTGCGTCTCAAATATGAAGGAGACAGAAATGATATACGTGAGTTCTCAACCGGATGGCTACTTACTCTGGCATCTTTCCACGTTCAGTCTATCCACTGTGTTGCTTTCTTACTGATTGTGATTTGTTTGTGCACCTCAACATTTCACTCTCAGATGATTGCATTTTTGAGCTGAAGTGCGTACCCTGTGACTACCAGCGAGTTACTAATTAACAATCGTATTCCGACATTTGTGACAAGCTTTTCGGACCTCTATCGCTACTTATTGGTACCAAAATTCATAAGGAGCAATTTGTTATCTGCTGTCCTTATAATATAATTTTCTAAGTAGTCTTATTAAGTCAGTCAGCTTTCTGGCACGATTGCGAGATCGGTGGTATTTTTGATAAGATCAAATGTTCGTGCAATAATTAAAAAGGCCAGACGACTTTCTTGATTGTTTTAGAGAGATCCCATTTTGGCACGACCGAAAACAGTGGTTTGGACTCCATCTGATGTGTGGTTGCTTTTGCCAGTGAGGAGTAAACCAAAAAATGCGCGAAGCAATAATGGGCTGCTGGGAATTTGATAGGCCTGTTGCTATCAGTCATTAACAATTAACCATTCTAGTGATACAGGAATACAAATGCATCCTAAATGCGTGGTTCCGGAAACTCTTCGTCAACTGCTTTGTAACGTTTTATGCAACTTGAGGATCCAAGATCCGCCACTGTTTAAGGAGAATTGTGCCGTATCAGAAATTATGCTGAGACACAAATCCGAACATAACACCAAAGATAACACCAGTGACGCTTTTAGGAATGTGAAGTGTTTTGTTCACCCCAAACCTTTTGTATCAGTGCCTCTGTTGTTGCTAACGCAAATCTTATCATCATCTTTTTCAGTGTGAAGGCATGTCAAGTAGCCATTTTTTACATTCAGAGGCACGTTAGCTTCCGTGATGCCTAGAATATCAGTTGTCTATATCCCGATTTCGAAGATGCGGAAAAAGAAATGCGTTTTTAAAAAACCTCATGAAAGCTTTCTTTGGCGCTTGCACAATAACAGTAGAAAAAGGACGTTTTCCACGGTGAGAAATAGAGGAACCTGCTCGATGCACCACCTGTCGATGAGAAAGCAAAAATTTACTGCGCGGAACATTTTCCATAGATCCGGAAATGCGATTGACATCTCCAAATGGTTCTTTGTACCGCTTTACTAACAAATGCAATTACTCTTTACTCTGTACAAATTACTTTCAGTAATCTATGGATAGTTTGGAACGCGTGAATGGTTACATCTTCATTATTCTTAATATGTGCAGTGAGAAGTTGCTTAAAGCTTGACGAGAAATAACAGTTTGGACAGTAGAGTAGATGTAATTCATCTACTGACATCTGCACCAAATTGAATTGTCCAATTTTCGTGTGTATATGTAAGTGACGCGTTATTCAACTCAGTTTGACAGAATGTGCAGACAACAAATTAATTACACCAATTACAAACAAATTTGATAGGCATTTGAAGCCCGCAACTTTAATTGTTTTGCTCGTTTCCAGATTACCAAACCGTCGGCCCAGTTTCGGTCTCTTTGGCGGCATGACTTGAAATACGATGTTCATTCACTTTTCCCACCTCGCATTTTGATACTGGATACCTAAAAATCGTGTGGCTGTAAAATGTGTTCTAATGATCGATTTTTGTGACAGGAAAAGAAGCTGACATTTGATAAGCCGAATCGAGATAGAGGAGAATTTAGGGAACAAAATTAATTAAGAAAACATTCAATCAGACTTTGAGAAACAACATCCTGGATCATCTCTTAGCAAAATGTACTCATTAGAACCATTTTAAAGAACTGAAAACAGATCTTTTTAAGACATTTCGCAGCCGAAAATAATCTCAACAAAAGCGAAAGTTCAGTATCAATAAGTACTTCTTGATTTGCCTGCGGACTTTTTTGATCACTATTAGCAACTTGATGCCCATAACATAAAAGTTGCTTGAAATATAAAATGTCCGGTTTCAATTCCATTTTTCGTTTGGAGACATTGGCTGGATTTTCCGATGCACATGAAATGATGCTAGCTGCCACTTGTTATTACATAAAAACTCGTCCCTGCCCTTGTACTCCGTTTGTCATCCATATCTGTGGATCTTACTACATTCAAAAAACAAAGTCATTCATTTGATTCTTTCTGGTTCTATTATTTGGCTGATCATAAAACTGCCTACGAATATACAAACTCCCATGGCGGTACTGTCTCCAAGTCTGCAGCCAATATGTGCGTTCTGAGGAACTTCCTATTCGAACTAGTACAGAAGAGCGAAATCGCGAGGAGTAATTTAAGTTTAACAATTTGACTGGTAAAAAGTTGCCTGTTAATTAAGAATAATGAAAAAGGGGCTAAAGAGCAAACTGCGTTGTAGTTTGTCGTTTGACAAGGCAACAAATAGTTTTGACGGGGGCATATCAATTACATCAATAAAGCTAAGTTCTTCAAAGTCCAGGTAAATCATATAATCGGACAACATGGACGTTAGAAAATGCTTGTGGTTAACCGTGGCAACATAAATGACCTCATCAACACTTTTTTGAAAACAAAAATGAAATCTGACGCCCAACTGCCACCGTCATGTTACTACCTTGTTCTAAGAACTATCCTTCTTGCTGTCCTTGTTTGTGTACAAATCTGCAGTTGTTTGCAAACTAAGTCTAACATATTGATTGTAAGCTTTGTGTAGCGTTCCCACGCATATAAGCAGTTTTTGTTTGCATGCGACCGTCTTGTACAAACTGGAAAGGTCAAATACATGCTAATCATTAAGTGTACAAAAAAAAACACTCGTTTCCATGTCACAACGGGAGATGATGAAAATGCTCATTCTTGTTTATCGATAAAACTTATTGGTGTATAGCGTATATGTTGGTTTACAGTTAAACCTCGATAAGTCAAGTATTGTTAAGAAATGTACATGACTTTTGCTTTATTGTGACAGAAATGCTGTTCATCAAAGTACATCCGGCTAATTTTAGGCATTCAACGAAGGCTTTATGCTTTCGCATTTTTCACAGTGTATGAGTTTTCTACCCTTCATGAATTCAATTATGGAATCTCATTTAGGATTCCCGTTAGATATTTTATTCACTGCAGGTTCCAAAGTTGTGTGAATGGATGAAATGAACGCATTTGTATCTGTTCCCAAAGAGTAAAAGCCTTCATTTTCTTGGAGAAGATTACATTTCTTGATAAGTTTTGAATTTTGTGCGACTTGGTTCTTCAGTCTTTCTCTAATCAGAGCGTGGATTTCTTGTTCTTATCTAAAATGTATAGTATACTGAGTAGGATTAAGAAATAAGAAGTAGAGCAAATCATCTTGTAACCACTTTCACGTTGATTGCCCTTATAATAAACTCGAAATTATTTAGAGTGCTTCATTGTTTGTGTTTCCCACACAGCCGAACGGATTTGCCGAAGTTTGAATACTTTTCGTTTTCACCCTATCACGGATCCAGGTTAGTTGCAGGCAAACCTTGCGCTATCAAGCTGCTATGCTTTGATTTTTAAAGTCGTTTTCCATAAAAAATCATCACGAAAATGAATGTAACTTGTTCGATCTCCCAAACCGGGTGTATTCATGCCGGCTGCCTATTTTATTGTCTACATATGCAAGGACGTATGGGAGGGCACTTTTTTAGTTTTTGCTGCAGATCGACCCACCCAAACACTCTTGAAGTATTTTTATTACCACAATACTTTCACTTGTACTATTTCTTGCATTCAAAGGACCATTTTAGAACCTCCTCATATACCCCTCCCTACCAAGGATAATACTCTTAATCGATTTATGTATTTAGCTTTCTTGTGCCGTTTGCGGCAACGAAGGTGTTTATGGGACTAAAAATTTGTTATGCAAGCAAGACTAGTTGGTGTAACTCAATAAATTACACTGAAATCTACCACATTATGCGGCTAGGTTAATAAACATCCTAGCATTTGATAACTAAATGTTGAATTTTTCTATCCGCCCGAAATAAAATTTTCCTGATTTTCGTTGCTGTCCTTCGGAACAGCTTCCTTCACAGACCATGCAGAGCCCCGAATCTTCTATATCTCCACTGTCACGATGATGATTTATAGTGGCACGGTTTCTTTGACCTCCTTTTGCGCTACTTCTAGGGTCAAGAAACAGTGTGCAGAGGCGTTGGAATGTTATATTCAAATAGACAATAATACATTACATTTGCTTTCTTTCACGGTTTCGTTTGTCATTCTACACAGTTGCATTGCACATATTTGTTGGATCGATTGGAATGTTGATTGTGAGCGTGTAGTCCAAAGAACCGAACTAAATTTCTCCGGATTTCATTTAATTCTCACTATGTTTATTTCTCTCATCGTGAACCAATTGCCTATAGTCCAGCCTGTCAACCCAACATGATTAATTCTGTTGAATGATTCTTGCTCCTTCATTCCGTAATACTGTTTTTTCTTCACGTTACTGTCTCATACAGGATATGCAAATCCAGTATCTCCAGTTCATGGCGTGATTGGATGCTGTTGTCTTGTGTTCTTGTCGCAAAGTCAACCAGACATTTTCTTTGAATTTCATGGCACTGTCAGCGAGTGGAAGAGTCATCTTTTTGCTCAAATATAATGTCTTATCACAAATGGCATCAGTCAGTGACAGAAATCCGTAGTTGATTTTCGACCCAATTTTGGACCCAATAATTCACTCAGCTTTGCAACTAGCACTGTTAATTTTCAAAGACATGACCAAAATTTCGTGCTCATTAATTCCCAGTAGCCGGCTGGCGCTGTGCTGACCCCGGACCGAACACCACATTTCAATAGAAAGGACTGGAGCACGCGATATTTAAAGGTTAGCAAGTAGATTAAATAAGCAAAATATTAAGTACGAAAAGTTTGGTTAATTTCATCATTAACGTGCTTTCGAGACGGAATACCCATTATGTCTGACCAAAGTGATTCTATATCCCTATTAATGAAAGCTTAATGCAGCTCATCAAGGTAACTGCAGTCCAATGGGCTAAGCCTAACTGATAGAAACAGGATGAATTTCTCCTTCTTCTTCGGTGATTCACTTAACACACTGATCAGAGCAACTAAATTGCTGGCTTGTTTTTCGGTTTTGTGAGGTTGTCCTGAATTTACTGCGTCCAAAAATAGGCGGCAAAGACATCCGAAGACATTTGATGCAGTGTGATTTCGCCGCTCGGATTCTAGTTGACAAAACAATGTACGTGAAATATTCAGGTAATGTTACTGGAATTCTAACGACGTTTTTAATTTTGGATTACAAAATTTGCCTTTTTTGAAAGATCATGCTTCAACTTGCATAACCTCCATTCCATTTCAGGTTTCTGCAAAATATCCAGTATCCTTTTTTAATCGGAAAAGTTTAGCTTCTACGTGGGCTTTGTACTTTTGTTCAACATTTGTTTCTTGCAGAATAATAAAATTATTGTTGTTTTCAATCAATGATATTTTCACATGCCAGATTCTTTTTTGGCGGTTCACTTTTTGAAAATTGCGATTTCGAACTTTTATTTCGAATAAGGGCAGTGAATGCACCTGAGACTTTCCGGGATTTTCTGCGGAGTACATTACATTGATCCGACTCTTGGGTGCACTTATCGAGTGAACGGGAAATGAGTATTGCCAATTCTGATTGCCGTTTAGTTAGATTTGTGCACTGGTCTTGTTATTCTGGTTGAATCACGGGTTCATTCTCTGATTGTATTAGAATCAAATTTGGAAATCTGCGGAAAGCAGTACCTGTAAATAAAGTGGCAACGGTATCAAGGATGGCACTAAGTGGATAATGTCCTCTTGTTAACCTGATCCTGATTAGACAAGGTTTATTAAGTTCAATCAGGAAACTAACACTTGAATTGACTGATGTTTCTGTCGTTTTTCCCGGATTCGGTACAGAAGAATTTGTTCACGCGAGGAGAAAATGGTTGCGTAATGCTTCAGTGAGCATGAGTAGGAGTTAGACTCAGAATCGTTCGTCCTTGTTCGGGTTCGCGTCCCAGTTCGGGCGCATTGGATATGCACTGCTGATGATTGCTAACAAGGATGAAACGGCTGTAAAGTGCTTCCATGATTTCTTTATCGTGAGTTGAGCGATGATATCACATGGTGAATTATTTCATGAAAACATTCAATCTCCTACTGCCAACAAGTACATTAGTGAATTGTCACAATTCTCCCGGGGGTGGATGGTAATTGATCCATGACGAACATGCACGCAGCTGGTTTACTGAAGAGAGAGAGAGAACAGATTAGATGCTGGAGTTCGACAGGATCATTATTCCACCCCAGGCCAATAGCTGCCGTTCATCGAACGTGCTTTCAAATCAATGTTACCGTGAATCACCCGACCGTTTCCATCTCTTACACAAGACGTTTTAATTGTAACTAAGTTAGTGGATCCTGTTCAATAGAAGAAAACCAAGCAGACTTAGCCGTCGGTTCCTGTTAGATTTCTAGGTAATACACGACTTACAGATTACCTGAGAAGCGACACTGTTAATAATGAAGCACTGCAAGTTGGCTGGTATCGAACAGTGTCATCGATACGTGTGGTGAACAGTAAAATCTAAAGTTTAGTTCACGAGAATCGTTTATTCTCAGTATGGGATAATTAAGCACCATTAAGCAGTTTTGCCAGCCACACAATTTGACACTGCGTGGTTTCTATCATCGCCATTCGTCTTCCTTCTATTTGTTTCGTTAAGAAGCACTGAATGCAGTGATGTAAGGATTGCGTCACAAACCGACGTGCCGCTTGGTTCTTTTCTTACTGCGAATATCGTATTGTTGAACTCGGACATTTGCTGGTGAATGTTGATTCGTCAACATCGCCGCGACAGTCGATCGCCTTCCTCAGCGCGCCGGTGCTAAAAGCAAATTGTGCTCCCCAAAATTACTTGTTTTTGAGTTCGCCCTGGGAGCGATTACAAACGTCGGTCGAGAATTAGGCAGATTGCATCTGCGAACAATCTTGCAATGTTCACGTTGTAATAAAAAGTTCGTGGTTGTTCTTTCCATGAAAATGGAATCGTGCAAAAAATTTCGGTTTTCTAGTACTCAAACAAAACTTCAAAACACCCTCTGCTCCCTATTCGCAGTTCAATGAAAATAGAATCAGAAAGTATAAAAGCTATTACTTTTATCAGATTGTTCCATTCTCGGTGAACGTGTCACGAACCACTTCGCCCATTTTTGCCGAATTTTATATTAGTTCAAAGCACATAACGGGACAATAAATTCCACAACTCTACTGACGTTGCTACGCGACGGTGTGACGAGAATGTAAGTAAAACATCAGCTTCAAAACCGACTCTAAGTGCCATCAGGGAAGTTTCAGGTTGCCCCTCTTTTAAAATCCTCGAGTAACACTTACACCTCTCTCCTTTTCTCTCTTTTTTACTGGAGACTGTTATTGGAACATTCCAACTGTCAACTAGTCTAAGCCATGGACAAAATAAGAAGCGCCAAAAAATCCGTCTTCCCATTAAAAAAGGACCTATATCCGATTGTCGCTTAAAAAATATGCCAATCTAAGGCAGCTTCAGAATAACATTATTGGTATGCTGTGGCGTAAATTTCAGTCAACAAACTGGATTCATGTTACCTTTAGCTGTTAATGTTTCTGAACGAATGGTGGAAACGATGAGGTTTGTAGTGATTTACCAATATCCTTTATCTGCTTTTAAGATCATTCCGTTGTAATTTACAAATGGGATTGTTGTTGCCACTGTTGGAGTGCGTGGCTCTCTAACAAATTGTGTTGAATGCATAAACAATTCACGCCGAAGGTCATCACGAGACCTTTTGAAGTTGTCCACTTGTTCCAAGCTCCCTAGAAGAACGTTACAATGAACCACACTTGAATACAGACAACGTTCAGCGATAGTTCAAAAAAGTTAGCACCCTTACTTTTGCCTTTTCACTGATGCTAATTACTCACCCACTTACTATGAAGCTTCGTTATCCTCCGGATAATGTGTCGTCTAAACGCCTCCCAGCCTCATTGAATTTCTGTCACTCAGCTGCTTTTAGAGACAATTAAAAAACGGCGAAAACCCACTGACAGTTTTCCCATCAGTAGGAAACGATCGATTTTTAATTTCCTCTTCACGATCTTTCTTCTTGGACAGCGTGTTTGAAGGCTGGGAAGGGAAAGAATTTTTCCCTTAAATCAAAAATACATCCAAAACAATTGCTCCTATTATCATGCATTTTAGGGTTTGTTCATGCAGTGAAACTATGTATTACGTGGCAGTTATGTCCCCACGAAATTCCAGTATGCAATATAAAAGAGACCGGCATGGAGATTTTCACTCACACATGATAACATCCACCATCATATAAATGCGACCTACATTATCTTTCAGGTTGCCGTTTTAGTGCAGAATAAAATTGATCAGCTGATAGCTCATAAGAAAATCCCCAGACGACGGATTGCTTTGACTGAGTTGGATTCATGTTCACTCAAGTGTAAGTGTCCTGTAAAATCTCGGGTCAGTCAAGCGTGGGATCATAGGTTGAAGAAAACAAATTGTTCTTGCTAAACTGGCACTGTTTTGTCAAGGACGCAATGAAAAATCAATAAGGAAGATAAGCTTATGAGGTTAGGATTAAGAGGTCGAGAGCTGCTCCCAAAGTTAAACAAATATATGCCAGAAATTTGTTTGTCTCTTACGCCCATACAAGGACTGCTTGACGAGACATCTCCAACGTCTTGCATCAAATCGCTGAATGATGATGATAGACGGGTAAAGGTAGGTAGCCAAGAAACTTATTTTAGGCCCTCGGAATGGAAATTTGGTGAAGTCAATGACTGATTAAGTGGTCTGTCTGGGACACGATGATTGGCACTATGGCCATATATTTTCTTGTTTGCGTTGTTTGGCCAAGCACTTGATACTTATCGGTACATGTAATTTTTTATGGATCGGTTCTCCAGTTGGCAAGGCTGGGAATCAAAGGTTACGGAATAATCTGAGTTAGCACGCAAAGCTAGTTAGCTTCGAAATTAACAAAAACGTTTTTTGCAAGATTCCATGTGCATTGTCGCATTTTAACGGAACAGATGCCCAATATTACCCCATCCACGTTGTGATACTCCAACATATTCACTATAAGTTTGGGGACCCACGGGTGCAATTACCAAAGTCATATATGTATCCTGTTTCATTTATTTCCTGCTGTAATTCGACTTTAGGTGTTAACCGTAAGTGGGTTTACGACACCAATTAGCTTTGCCATCTGGAGGCACTGAACTTTTCAGCAATGTCTTTCAAATAATGCAGAATGCGATAACAATATTAAAGGAATAAAAATTTTGTGATTGAAAGAGAACATTTTGGCTGAAGGACTACTTGTACTTATCTTGCTTGAACAGAAAACCTTGTCAATCGTGTAGGTTGAGGTTAAGATAAGGGCTAGGCAAAACAAATTTCAGAGGACATTTCCATTAAACTTTTTCCAAATGGCATGAAATGCTTTCCATAATATTTGACTTCATTTCAGAGATTTGGCATATCTATTGAAATTCGAACTGCTTTGGCAATTCTAATGCTGCGATCGAACAAATGAGCTGGTCTAGAGTTGGTTTCAAAGGTTATCTGTCTCGTAACCGTTGTGGTGAAATGGTTTCCACCTCAGCATGTGGTGCAATACCAATTTCCACTGACTGGGTATTCATTTGGTGCTGGTCGTCCCAGTGTCCGCTCCTTGAGCTTGTGATATGAAGTTCGGGGTGATTTCAGTTTAAACCGGGGAACTAACTCTAATAGCCGTGGGGCATTTTGCTTATTTGCTTATACAGAAAGTAGGTGTTCCAAAAAAAAATAGCTGCAAAGTGTACGACGGAAATTTAATTGAATGTGAGATGTTTGCTATTTGGTTCAGGGAATTATTCAAAAACCGCTCATTGAAGATGTAACTGAGTAGCTATTTGTTACTCTTCGCGATACTCCGTAAATATAATATCAAGAAAAAAATGTTTCTTTTATGTTCACAAGACTGTTCCTTTGTATCATAAGCCACAGGTCAGTAGCGAGCCTTTTACCGTTTAGATGCTACTTCGGAGTTGATTTTCTATTTATATTCATTGTTTGAAATATCTCTTCGTAGTTATTAAGTGAAATTGATCGCAAGTTGTGCTTTTGAATGACATGTTGAAGGTCTGGCGTACGATGTTTGCACAGCACTCACGAATCAGTTAGCTGGTAACTAAAATGAGAAGTAGTGTCATCGGCGAGCAATTCTTGTTAGGTTTAGTTTGAGAGTTTCGATGAGTAGTAAAGAGCTTGGCTAACAGAAAGAAGTTGAATAATAACAACAAGACTCTAGGGCAGCATGTGTTCATCGAGGACTAATATACGGCCATAATTCTAAATTGAATGCCATTTTTATTAACATAATTCAACTGTAGAAGCTATGTCAATGGAATTCCTTAATAAGAAAATGGATGCACTTCCACTCCAATACATAATCGAAGAGTTGTTTGGGAGTATATTCCTCGATTGGTAAAGCACTTTAAGGATGTGAAGGTCAACGTTACTGATTTCAGGGAATGGAGGAAAGGATGTGAGGTTTGACGATCGCTCTCTATGGACCGAAAGTCGAAAAGCAAGTTAACATTTTGCTTTGTAGAAGTCTACCCATGATGCACTAAATGTTTGCACCGATCTTCTACTGGTTTCTCTATCCATCACATATACTAAACTCACCAAAAGAATACTATGAACGGATTAATTGTTGGTCCTAATGTGAATGAAGTTACTTTTCTAACTTGTAAACTGGACAAAATCAGTAGCCTTACTTTGGAGTGCAAGAACTATGGTCTTAGCCATGTTGCATGCCCTTCATGAGAAATGCAAGCAAATGGTGTTTAATTAGTCCTTGAAGGACGAACTTTGAAGCGTTTGGCGAATCCCGTAAAGCAAAAAATGGTTTGGGGTAAACATCTGAGTGAATAATATGTCGGTCACTTGAAACGCACTGGTTCCACAATCTACAAAAATCAAAGCAATTCGGAAATGGAGGGCATTCGGTAATTCACCATTATGCAAGATTAACCCACATATCTGGCGTTCGAACCTGCTAACAGTTTGTGACGTAGCAACTTGGCGGCATTCCACCGGAACTAATACATCTCATGAAATAATGTGCCTTGTAGGCTCCTCAGTTATCTTATGGGTTTTATTAGTCGCGCGGGTAAAGCGAGGAAAACAGCCATATCTAGATAGCCGTGGCATAACTTTCTAAATGAACTCCATAAACATACGCGGAAGTTATTCGTGATTTGTATACAACACTCCGTAATCTAATGCATTAGATATACAAGGATCAGTAAAACCGAAGACGTCACTTGCTGTAGTACTCAGTGCACAACTGAAGTCCGTTCTCCTTTTTAGGGTCGTCGCAAACTGATCTTCATCGCATATGAAGACCCTTACTGCATCTGAGTGACTGTTCTGCTGAACGTGTATTTATTCTGACCATAGTGTATACTCAATTCTAGCGTCACAATTTTGACTGTTTATCAGCGCAGGAAACCCAAAAGTTCTACCTTGGGCAAGCAAACTGTAAACGTCGGAAAAAGCAAGTTTACTTGGTGCTTTGTCGAAACAATGCTATAGAGCGCTTTAAGTTCACTTCGATCTGCACTGTGATAGCAAACAATGAAATAGACGCGTCATTATCACTGATTCACTCTGCCAGACAGAATATTCTTGTCACTCCCAGGCAAACGCACTGGTGCAGAAAGATGAGGTAAGTATAGCAGAGGAGATTGAACTTGTTTAATTCAGATTAGAAAATCTGGATTAAAAGACATCAGCATATTTGTGAATTTGGACGGCAACAGTGCATGCATTTACCTTGGTTTATTCGCCAATCAGTGTTGGTATTTAGGAAGGGTTTTAATGTGTCTATTTATAGAAGGCATGATGGCTGCTATTCAGTGGTTGATGTTATGAGAATGAACAGAGCCGGGATCACAAATAGTTTGATGGGACTTGGAAAAAGCAATTATCCCATGAATAGCTACGTTCCGTTTATCGGTTGGGTACCTTCATCCACCTGTGCCTAAGAAATGGCGGGGTTCTCCTCTAAAATCTGTGATATCTTGGTTTTAGTTCTTGTAATACAGAAATGATTGCAGCCAAGTGTACTTTGAATTGTTCGCTCATATAAGCTCATCTATATGCATGTGTATCACATGAATATAGTTGCATATACGTAAATATAGATGCACATATGCACGCATATATTTCTTGACCTAACAAAGTAAATCAATGAAAAAACAGGTAAACAGTGATATATACTATGCACCACGTCCACCACACTATTTATCTCGGTGAGTGTCGTCTGCCAATGATTGGCACTCAGACTGTTTTGGCTTCTCTGGATACTGTGAAATTACAATGCTTATCGCCTTTTTAATTTGCCTCTGAACACAACGCGCATTAAAAGGATGTACGGAGTTCTGCAGTCGCGTTTTGCCCTGATGTGAGACACTGAGGCCGAATTCAGTGTAGTTCATTCGCATTTCTTCAGAGATCTGACTTGTACTGTCTACCACAAAACAGTGTTCTCCGATGGAGATCACACAATATATGATCTGAACCTGACAACACAGATACCCTGTGGGAGCTCACAACTTGCACGAGAGACTGCTCTCTCTAACGAAAAAACTGACGCATTGTGTCGCACTCTACCCATGATTTGGAATACCTGTTAAACCAAGACCATATGCAGCTCCTACAGCCCAGCCGAAGCTGACCATTCCGCGAGACTATAAAACACTAGTCCACCCGATCACCAACCAAGGCCACCATGAAGACTCGGCTTCTCCGTGAGTCCAAGAATTGTAATATGCCGACCGCGGGACACTGCTCTTTGATGAGGTTTACACACCTCACAAACTGTAATGAACACCTAAAAAATCAGCGTAAACCGAAGCTCGCTAAGCATATCACCCACCGTCAACACTTACAGAATGTAACCACTGCGATGGTATATGAGATACACGCTACAAATGCACACTAAATGGACGGGTATATATTGTGCTCATTGATACCACGTCAAATGCGCCGATCACCAGAAAATATCAGGCACTGAAAACAAAAATGAAACAATAGTAATTAGGCTCAGTCGACTGCATTCACACAACCCGTTTTGGCGTAGTTTTTTACTGTTGCAACCTGCAGGCACCGACAAAATTAACTATGCGGCTCTCACTGATTTGTACCCTGGGGTGCACCTTTTATTTTGTTATTGATAGACTAGTCATCGTCGAGCAGCGTCGTACCCATTCGTTCACTGTCCAGCGTTGGCGACATTCTCTCCCCTTTTGACCTGATTTGTGTAATTTCCAAGAACCACCAACTCGGCATTACAGTCACACAACAGCGGAATTATCTTCTAGGGTTTTTGCTTGTTGAAACTATCATCGTGAATTACACTTACGTTTTTTCAGGGTTTAATATCTTGCTGATTTCTGAGTAAAGTGTAAGGAATGAAAATCAGTTTTTTCTGGAAAATGACACGATAATCCATCAACCACGCCCAAAGTAATGAGCCATAAACGCATAATCAACGTCGAATTTGGTTTGCACACTGAAGGCGAATATACAAGAAATGAGGTCAAATCGGCTGATGAGAAACCTGAAACCCGCCCAACAGTATTCTGAGCTGGTTTCACATTTCTGCCTGTCTACTCGAAATCTTTGGTGATCAAACTGGAATACGAGTATCGATGGAGCGCGTCGATCACTTAGGCTCAGGGAAATTAAAAAGCAGAAAACGTTTGCGAACCGTATGAGGATATCTCATTATAAGACCTTTGTCTAAAGTGTAGATTTGTAGAATTTGTTGTAGCTAATTCATTTCAAATTTCATATTTTTTAACGAATTCTAAAGTGGTAAAATAGGCACTGAAAGCGCAAAACGTAATGGTGGTAGTTTCCTAACAAATTTGTTCTGAGAATCTCCTCGATAGCATAAATGAGACCAGTCGTTTGCAGTACCAGCATTAGCATCTGGAATCGCTCGTCAGGAAATTTGTTTCCCTGATACCGTCTAAAATCTACGGTGCTGAAATCTATGACGAGATGGTTCTTTCATATCAGAACAACTTTATTCTTTGTAAACAAATTACTGGTCAGCTCGAGGTTAGCTGTAGCAGTTCCTATCCATCTGAGTAATCAGTATTCATATGAGATTGATATTCGCCGTCATCACTCAAAAGGATGACGAGGAAGGGATAAGAAGTTCGCAAACGTGGGATTTGTGTTCAGATTAAACAGCTTAGACAACTGAATGAAACCGGAACTAGACACCCGATCAATTTGTGAATTGACTTCGTTCTGGGTTACTGGAGTCTCCGCGGGACGTGGTTGGCTATAAAATGCCGACAGCCGAGAGGTTGTATGGAATATATGATGTAAGCTTTAGCAAGCTGAATGCTAAATTCACGCCGGTCTCGCACGGTCATTTTTACCTAACTTCCACAACCCAACCCAGCTGTGACTGAATCAGTCTGTCATAATATTACATTACCTTCAAAAACCAGACCTACAGCCCGGATGCACAACTAACCGCAATATTAAAACCTTTGGTAATACTTTAGTTTTGCTAAACGATATGTTTAAATAGCATACTATTAAAGGACAAATGCTAGCAGAACGAGATTATTGAAAACAAACTCGCTGTCCACAGAGGGACCATGGAATTTTTTTTTATACTCTTGGTATCGGGAGGGAGGCGGGCCACTTGCGCTTGTACTTTACATGGGATATTCCTGCTATAATGGGTCACCAATGAGTCTCCTGCGGAATGCCAGTTAGGTTCATCATCCAGCCATCATCTTGTGATTATTGTTACCTGAGGCTTTTCTCGGTTTGGGTATACTCATATGATGACTCTTAAAAACTGAAGGTCAACGTTTAATTTGCTGAGGCTCGGAGTCACTCTTCCATTCCACGTCATTAATTCAGACTCATACATGCGTCACACTATAATGGCTGCAATTTGCTGTCTACGTTTTGCTGTGGATAAATTGTAAATTGCTTTCATCATTGTTGAACAACTCTATCAGTATGGTGGACTCCATTATGATCACTGCACTCACCAAACAGTTTATCTTATTCCCACTACCCAGTGTCATGCTTCAACGCATTTGTTTGCCCAAATTAGCTGTTATAAATTGTCTGCGGTTTTTGTGTTTCTCGACTTCCCAAAGTCGTAAACAGGTATCCAAATAAGTGATCAGTAGATATAGGGGAGCATGTTCATTTTCGTTTGTGCATTTGAACTGTTTTTCTCTTACTTTAACCCGGACCACAGTAGTGATTTATATCCTGCAAGTCGACCCGACTGTTAAAATGCAGTGTAATAGTTGGGCAAATAATATGAAATTATTAGCAAACATATTCTATTGACAAAACTTCATGTAACAAACCGCAAAAGAGATGAATTGCGCATAGATTGACAGTTAGCTTGTTTCAGTTTATTTTGCCACGTTTATTTATATGGTGTTTTATTGGAAAAATGGGAATAAAATCTACATTTCTTCTAGCTGTGACATATTTTACCGCCTTTTTGAGAGAAGACGAATTTTAAGGAATGCTCATTCTGAGGAATTACGCCGTGTTTTCATCGGCAAAACAAACCGAAAACCAAAATTAAATTTGATTCTCAGACGAACTCAGCGCGCTCATATTTGTGTATCTTACTCGAGGTTTGCCTCACATCAGAGGTGATCTAAACATTTTTATTAGTCATTCTTAGTTATAAATGTATATTTAGTAATTCTTATTATATACGTAGTATTTTGTCGACCTTAATAAATTACCGTGTTTGCTGCTGTCACGTGTGCTAAACGAACGCTCTCACTTACTCCAAGGTGCTGAAAAAGTCTTGTACTATTCTCTAATTCTTTTGATTATTTTGCGGGAGAAATAAAAAAAATAGTCTCTCCATCATCTAGTGTTGTTCGCACTAATACGTAATTTGCATTAGTGTGTAAGGTGAACCTCATCAGAAACCACAAATAGCAGTGGAGTTATTTATGCCAGATTGGTCAAGTATTAACTGAATTTAACATATTGCGAATAAAAGAATTTTTTACGGCTTCCTCTGTGACTAAATGAGCTGCGTGTTTTACTACTCGAATGTAACAAAAGGTCTTGCTAGTAATCCAACGGTTCTACCATTCAAGAGACACAATTAGGTTTTAGCAAATAGCATGAATTATTTTTAATGTTTCGCTTATCATGCTATTCTAAACTCATTATGCTAGTTATATATTACTCATCTTGTTTATCAATTTACAGTCAAATAAAGAAAAAAAATGAACACAAACTGGAATAAGAACACTTCATAAACTTGCTAGAAAGAGTGTTAGATTTTTTCCTGGTTTATGTTCCAAAACATTTATCCAACAGAATCATTGTGCGGACTATTTTGCTCAAAATTAAACCTGTTGTTTCAGGTTGAAGTTAGATATTTAATAACTGGATTTGTTACGTCAGTTGGTCTTTATTATGAAAGGAGTAATTGCACTTTGGATGGAACCGAGGTTTATACCAAATATGACCTCATGTCAAGTTCATTAAAGAGGGTTGATTTAAACACTCTCTTTGGATTGACGGAACTACTCTCAGAATCGCGAGAGGAAAACGAAAGTGTTTGATGAATGAGCTCCGTGTTGCACTCGACCAGAACAGAGAACATGTTACCCCATGAGATTTGGTTTTCTTCCAAATTAACTTCAGCTGGCCAAAGCTACGTTTAGCTCCAGAGTATGATTCAGATCGGATTACTAATATAATCGAAAGTATGCTTGATGTCCAGACGTGATAAATCAGTAAGCTACGATCAAAGCGAAAACAAAAGTTGAAATTCTAAAAGTCTTGGACTGTAATGTAAAAAATAATCCCATGGGGCCGTTGTTGGACACGACATCAAAATGACCATAAAGTGATGGATGACACTGGTAATGAGAGTCTAGCAATGCAAGCTACAGAGTGTTGTGAATACATCTGAAATTTTTTCCTATCGAACTCGTTGTGAGTTTTGATTGCGATACGCAGATGCTGGCTATGGTGTGAAATCAACTAAATTATTGTGTTCGTTAGGTAACATCAAATCTTGTAGTTCATTGGTAGAAATATTCGTCACTAACATATTTTCATGGGAACTTAAAAACAACTTTTCGTATTTGTTCTAATGGAGGCACGCAGTCCGTCAAACTTTGGTGGAGTAACTCGCTACGCAATAAGTTGTTAATACTTTTATTTACCCCCGTTTTACATTTACAAATGCTGAACATCTTTAGATTGGTTTGAAGAGGATGAAAATTGGTTCTCTTTACTCCCGTCTAATTCATCCCCCGAACTGGCTCTTTCTCTCGAGTGATTTTGTCGAATTCCGCCAAAAAGGTGACAGAAAAATTCGGCAAACCTTTTCTACGGATTGTTTTATGCCCGAGAAATAATCTGGAATTGGGTCATTCCGGAAGTTTGCACATAACCGTTATTCACTCTTCTTTAAAAGTAGTCCAACAGAAGAGATTCACAATTTTTCTGAAATTGTCGCTCTACCTCAGTGAAAGCAGAAGTGCGGCTTGCAGACTACAGGTACGTTGGCTTTCTTCGGAAATACTGTCTGCTATGACACCAATAAACAGTTCTTCATGGTCACCAATTTGTTGAAGTTTGTCTCAAAATTAACCGGACTGTTCTGCATTTCCTAAACAGCATCTCAGTAGATGAACCTTCAAGGACATTGGTGATTTCCAGTAGTAAACACACAAACCACTCCATATACAAGACACAAAATGTCTGATTAGGTCAGTGTTGAATAATTATTTATCATAAAAGAAATGATATGATGTGTAATAAAATTGAGGAACAAACGATCCATCACTATTTTGGGAAGGTCCGTTATTGTCCCTCAGGAGGATTTTGCAAGAAATTCTCTTCCACCACTGGAATTCGATGATGTAAAAACCACATTATCATCAGACCATAAAATGCAAACATTTTTGGGCGTTAAAACAGCGAATTTCAGCCAGGAGTTATACATTTCTCCTGATTTGGAAGAAAATGGTATTACATATTATAACTGGCTTATAACCATTTTGTCCCATACTTACTTTATTGTAGGCACTTTAGTGCTTCAGGGATAGACTTTTAGGAACATTTTCGTTTGGATAACTCCAAGTTCTGTTGTTTTGAAAGTAACGCACTTCCGCGACATTGCATTTCCCCACAGTTTGCCCACGTACTAGATCCATTGACTGTGAATGAAAAATTGTCAGCGTTGTACCAGTTACCCTAGGCACTTGCTAAAACGGACTGTGAATAAGCGCAGTCAATTCAATTCAGTTTTTAAAACAGTTAGGTTCGAACGGTTGTTCTGTAGTACTTGGTTGCCAACTGACTTCACGATTTGCTCAAAGAAAAACTGAATGAGGATTGATGAAAGATCAAATATAAAGTATTACGGAGAACAACTGTATTACGCGATGTTGCTCATTATCATTATCTTCAACCGCCAAATTAATTATCTTTTGTACTTTCAACTGGTAGTCCGACTGAAGCTGCACGATCCAGTCCATTGGTTGATTTGTTCATAGTTTTTTTCATATCACTAACTGGGCACAACGACTCAACTTTCAGTTACTGCGTGCCTCTAATAATGGCGCGCATCGAAACAGTCGTTCTGTGAGCATAAACAAGACATGTCCCAGCCGCCTCAGTTTGTTAACCTGCAGTTATCTGTTATTTAAAAACCCTATTGCTCGAAACCTTACCTCCGTACAATACCACGAATGCAATAGTTTTCAAACATCAATACTCTCTGCACATCTCTTCAGAAGGGCTACTTTTTGGAACCAAATTCCAGGACCATCATGGCTGCTTCGCCGTACATTCGAAGTTTAGGAGATAACTGCAAGTCATAACGGGGGCACTATGAATTCGTAAAAGCTAATCGGGGATACTCTATATGTGCCGATACCTTATGCAACACTCGAGCATCTAGTAAGATGCGGCTACCAAACAATTATACATATCTATTTCACTCAAATCTGGCCTGAAATTGAGATGTTCGGTCTTGAGATAATTCGAACTTGCAATAACATTTAGCTATTTGGTGATGTAAAAATAAGGCTTGATACTCACGAAAATATTGTTGTAAGTGAATCGATTTTTATTTCTTTGCCACTATGCACTTCGATTTTAATATTGTGGCATCTGAATTGTGTCCCCTTTGAACAAGACTATGTTTAAATCCTCGGAAACGGGTACTTTGATTAGACGAACAATATCCATGGGTTTGTAAAAGTCAACCACAAAATCATTCAACTCCTTGCGATTAGAATAATACTCTCATGTACACCAGAAGCACTCATGTATGAGTAGGACATTTTTGGAGGTGCATGCCTGGGTGTCAATGTTAACCAAAATCTGCGGCGTTCATCCACAGAACATTTATTCTATTATAAGTAAACAAACTGATGGTATCGCTTCACCTCGGGTATCACAACCGTTCTTATTGTCAAAGCTTGGGATATCTTGTTGACACTTATTCACACGCTGACCTATAGGGGAAGTGCACAACTCCGTCACCGTTGGACAAGTTTCACAAGGCTTATCAATTTTCACCATAAGTTCCAAAGTACTTGATTAGGAGAAATAACGTGGAAGCGTCTGAAATACTTGAAATAGAAGTGAAAGCCCTCTTCCGAGGTACGGCTCAGCGGAAATCAAAAGGGAAAAATGCACCACTGCAACATGTAGCAAGTAACTTCACGAAATGTAAGATGAAGAGAGTGCAAACTATCTGAATGAAAAGAACCCGTCTAATAAGTGCAAACGTCTTTCGTAACAGGTGTCAAGATTAATGGATGGGGTATTTATCCATTAACCTTATAAGTTTAAATAAATATTCTTTTTGGCTCACAAACTCTTTGATATTTCTGCTCAAATATCTTGGTTAATAACGATGGGACCAAAAAGTGGTTATTTCACCCGGATCATCAGAGCATGGATGCCTGTGCATGCAGCATGCTGACCCATAACTGTGACATACAGAGCAAAAATTTCCATTCGCGGAGGTAAGCAAGACTGAGTTGACTTTTGGTTTGACCAAATGGGCTAAGAAAATTAGGGTGCGCAAAGTTACTAGTGTATATCGGCTGCACACACGCATATTGTCGTTCGCTGCCACGATTCTCCTGGACTTCAAACCAAATAGTGTAAAATATAGGAATATATAATCAAAATGCTCTTACTTGGAAAGTGAAAGCACCAGTTAACCTTCCACTCTTGTTCTTCATACCTTTGGTGGTTACAAACCGGTGACCTTGACTAAAACGTTCGCATTTATATTGATGTTGATGACTAGTCCGCGATACGCTATTTTAAAGTGCTCTCAGCTTGCCCAAATGCATAGCGAAAAACTTTTCCGTCAACCGTTTGATAAGTAGTCCACGTGCAGGTTCCTGAAAGTAAGACACACTACATTCTCACAGTGACATTCTTGTATCACGCATAATTTCTTTAATATGATGCGGATGATATTCTGAGGTAAACAGAAAACCAAGGAGGGTTTATATTTTTTCAGGCAAAATATCGCAAGAAGAACGTTTCCAGCCCCGAAGATAAAAAAAGAAAATAATCATGAATTACCTCGTCATGACCGTTTATTTCGAGGTTGTTTCCTCGTTTTTGGATTGTTATCGAGCGTAAAAACGGGGTAACAGTATTTTGGTAAATCTCACGATGAATGTGCTTCCACGGCAATCAAACAAAGAAGAAAGTTTGAGTGTTAACGAACGTAGAGTCTTTCACCTTGGAAGCTACATATTTGAACTTAATCAAAGTTATCTCGATTATATCCTAGGTGTATGGATGGTGCTTATTGTGATAATAGAAATCGTACTGCTATGATCAAGCTAACTTTCATCAGGCTCGCCTCTGGTATCATGCTAAATGTATGCTCGCATACATTGTTAAAGTAGCAGGGATTGCATGTATGACTTAATCAAACGCCACCAAGCCAAAGTGCAATAAACTTTCACTTCCAAAACACTCGTGAGAACGATTTCATTTCCATAAGTTAATTCCTAAAAATTATTTATTCCAAATGGATCAATAGTTGCTGACATTTATAAATGCATATTTTTATTGTCAAAAAAGGAAGTGGTGGATATCGTGGAGCTATACATAAGCGCAGTTGGTTATATAGAATATATTCGTTTTCCCTTAAGAATGTTGCTGACAATTACATTAAAAAATGAATATCTTTGAGACGTTTGTGACAGCAAGAACAACGATGAATTCTTTAGCTGCTGAAAATTATACTGGACCTTTGAATCGGACATACAAAATTGGTGCATAAGAATTAAAAGGCAAATGTTTCTCAGGGCACATCACTGTTAAGCCAACTTGATCACAAAAGGAAAGGATTATAAGGCCTTCATAACTCAGTTGGGCTTTTACGCCGCTGATTAGACATCAAGACCAACAAGCGGAATGTCTGAAAATAAAAAATTTTGTCTTGAACAGGAGAAAGAAAAAAACGTTGGGATTTAAAACAGTAAACTTGTTCTCACTTTACTTTTCACGATCGACCTTATCTGGATAAAAAGATGTCTAGAATTAACTCTTGAACCAATCTGATAAAGACTTGAGATATTTTCACAATATTGAACAGAAAATCCAATACCTATAACGATGTGCACTTCTGCGAATAGACTACGGTGAAAAATACCTCCTTGTACCTGAGCAATCAGTTTCGTCCTCGCCATACGATGGCACAAAGTTGTCAGCTGAAGTAGAACCTTCGAGAACGGAGAATTCAATCCTTCCTAGTTTTTATTTGACCAAAATCCGTTTCAGGCGACTAAGGGACATCAAAACGTGACAGAATTTTCAGGCTGTCGACTGTGAAGAATTTGTACAGTGCACTAGCTAGCGAATGAGCTTATGAGTAGTCCAACGCTAACCAAGGCATCAGAGGGGTGCGAAGTTCCGTACCTTGAAAAATGGCACTCACATAATTCGAGGTCTCAAATCCGAAGGACGACAGCTTCAAACAACCGGGATCATTGGTCGTAGTCAAATGGAAAGCAAAACTACTTATCGCTGTGGAAATCTTGACTCCGTGGTAAGTCAACCCCATTACGCGAATACGAATCAAAAGTTACAAGCCTGGTTGATGGTCTTTCCCAGTACTGTATGTTTATGAACTAGAATTCGTCGGGGAATTGAAAATTTCAAAATATTTATAATCATTCGTCATCCAATTATGCTTATTGCACACTTTAACTCAGTGTGCTATCTGTATAGATTCATAGACTGACCTCGCCCAAATGTAAACGGCGTTGGGATTAAGTTCATGAATCCGCAAACGCAATATGACTTCGATAGCTGAATGATAACTAATGATGGTTTTGTGTGGAAACATTCAAGTTTTCAAACGTTAAAGATCGTCATTTTGGTTTAATGCAACTAACCAGCACTTTCGGGTACATAATTTGTTAATTAAACACACTGTACCAAGGATTAGTTATATACCGAGATGCGTAGAGCCAAAGTTGTATTCGACTGCCGATTGGTGTCGACTAGGAACAGTCGCTATGAAACCGGAGTATTGAAATTTGAGATTTTGCTGTCCCTGGCCGCTGAAAATGAAAGCGGAGTGCAC
The DNA here is from genome assembly GCA_008360955.1 of Fasciolopsis buskii. NCBI lineage: Eukaryota > Metazoa > Platyhelminthes > Trematoda > Plagiorchiida > Fasciolidae > Fasciolopsis > Fasciolopsis buskii. The sequence goes on from LUCM01004138.1 coordinate 135,958, forward strand.
TAGTATGTGCCCAAATGTGCTTGTGTGCAAAACTGCAAACTATTTTTAATTTTATAGAGTGAAATTATCCACAAATTGTTATCGATCCGCAATTGAAAACGTGAATTTTGAAATACTATCAATTCACAAATCTTCATCTAAGGGCAACCACAGCAATGAAAAGAAAAACAAAGTGACACTTGCTCCCCACTCTGATCCTTTTTTAAGTAACGTTTATTAGGAGTGAATTAAACAGGGTTTGGTTATTTTTGCTTTTGAATGGAAGGTGCGAAAATGCAGAAATCAACTAAAAATACTTTTGTGGAAAGCTTTTGCCTGACACGGAAAAACAAAACGGGGCCTTGTGTTTCACGCCCACTACAAAACGACAGTTGTGTAAATAAGTCGCGCTTGAACTTGGGAGCCAACCACAGACAAACGACAATTTACGGAACGTTGTATCGCTCAAATCGTCATGCTGGTTGTCAGTCGTACACTGTAAATTGATCAGTGTTCTCCGGGCCGTAAGCCGTTTCCCACCAGGTCAGTAGTTAATACGTCAGGACGTTTCCCCCGTAGGCATTAAGTACGTTTCGAATCATGTCATCAGATCGTATAAGTCTAACGGCATGAACCACAAATTTTCTGATAGTGGTGTTCGCCATTTCGGTTAGAGCTACCAGTGTTACCCACCTGGATTGACCTTCACACATTTACTTCATTCAGGTTAGTAATTAATTTCGGATAGACAAATCCACACAATCGACGATTCCAAACAACAATTAAATGGCTCCAACTTGCTTGCCAGTGTTCTTTGCTGACTTGAGCAGCGACCAACTTAAAATTTCCACTACATCCTCCAACGTGGAAATTGCTGAATGTTTATCGGAATAAATTTACGGTTACAGTATTTAGTCAGATAGTGCAAAAAGTTATTTTTCAATAGAATACTTCACGGTTTAATCATATTATTTGGCAACGATTTGTATTTTGGTGTAAAGAGCATGATGACACCCGTTCACATTCTATCCCCCGTCTCATCAAAATTGTGAATATGAATGAAGTGGTAATTAGACAAAGTAGAATAAAAATGAATATAAAATAAAAAAACATCTGCGAGCATTATAAGAAATCCAGTCTTAATTAATGAAAAAGAAAGAAAAGAATACAAAGGAATTTGACGTCGAAAGAGCATTTAAGATGCCACCCATAAAGCAGAAGATTTGCTGGTCTTTTCCTGTTCGTTGTGGGAAAACGAACTTTTTTCTGTCCTCATCAGTGTGAATGCGCGAACGTTGACTGAAGATGCAATGTGAGAGGTCTTTTCATAGGTGCCGGTAAACGGATTACTAATTCAACAAACTGATAGCAAGGTTGGCTCTCTCAACGTCTGCCTGAAACACACAAGGAGTGGAAAGCTATCTTTCCATTTCATGTTTATGTCTTTCCGAGATGGCAATTTACATTATGGTTTTCAAGGAAAATCACTGCCATGTTTGAAATGTACAATAATATGGTTCACTTAGTAAAATCACAGATATATTTTTTGGGCATTGCACAAAGGAGAACAGTGAAGATGACAATTCGAGCTTTTAAAGAGTTGCAGAGTATCAGTGCAGGTTTTTGGAGAAATATTAACTGAAAACCGCAACCAGAATTTTCTTTGCTGTCGTTGTTTATTATATCATTAGGCCACTTTATATTATTTCAAATGTCGGAAAATCATCCCTGACTTGAAATGCATGGGATTTTAGCATGTCACATTCAAAAACCACCCCTTTAAGAAGCAGGTAGTAAGGGATTATTTGATAAAACTTTCCGATGTGTTTGCACGTTTTAGGCTTTAGTTATTTTAAACTGAAAACAACTGACGTGGGTCATCGTTAGCCGCATTGAAATGAACTTATCATTCCAATGATTTAATTCCATCTCTTGACCTCAGGTCACTAAAGTAAAGCATTGTTTTATAATTTTATATCTTTCATTTTTAACTAGGACAATGTAACTCATATTCGGGAAGGGAATCAAGGCCAACAGATACGGGACCGTGAAGTTGGCCGGCGCCCTGTGGACGAAAACCCACGGCCTTCCGGTTGAAATACCACGAGGCTGAAAACAGCAGGTTGACGTTGGCAATGTCCATGTAGTTGATTTAAACGTTAGCATTTAGAAACAAATTCATGCCCTATGAGGAACTGGAGAAATTTCAGTGCGAAATCTTCTTGGGAAACTTGCCATTTAGTTTCCCCAAGTATTTTTTACTAAATATTTTGATTTCGGCAGCGGTTAAACCCTTCTAGGATCGATTCTTTAGGCTTAGTTCACATTCACGTCCGTGCAACTGCCAGTGGACATTATTCTTTTGAAAAATTCAGCGGCATTCCAAAGTTACCAAAATAAAAGCAACCCACTGTCAAAAGCGTTTCATCCTTGCAAAGCTGACTGTACTTTGGAGAAAAATGGAACAATTTTGGTGAAAGTTTTGACTTGTTGTTAAACCAAAAGCCAAATGTGGTGGAAGTCAGCGCAACATGCAATAAAGTTACATTTAATTGGCTCAGTATTATTAAATATCCATGTTAGCTAACGTATCATCGATCTTCTGTCTTTCGTTTATAACGTCTGACCTGCAACTGTACTGTCCCTGACCTTTATTTGTCTTTGTCAATTAGGGCATTTTAGTGCAAATCCCAGTGAGTTGTAACTAGAGTGTGCTTTAACCAACGGCTCCGTTCCGATGACTGACGGCTATATTTTTCCGGCTCCTTATGATAGACAAAATAATGTATTTCCAATGTGGTATAGTCTTCCACTTGCGCGCTATGACAAACTTTTCGCGAGACTAGAATGCAATTCAACCCTACCGAATTTATATTTTGATTATTTGCTTGTACTCTGTCCAAATATTTAAGTTCCTGGTCCGCCATATAAAAAAGGTAAACTAAAGAAAATGCTGACTTAATAAAGGTGGGCATTACCAAAAGATGCCACTGAAGAATGGGGATCTTTTGTACGACAAGTTATTCCCCACAACCAAATACCAGACTTTCAAAGTGGTTGCGAATGTTTAGGATTTATTTTAAATTACACTTTATTGTCAGGATTTCCTAAACACCAAAAAGCATTTGTAAACTCTGTCACTGGTAGATGCGTCCGGTTTGTTATTGTCTACCTCTTCCCAAAAATATTGGCCTGAGCTCAATGGAAATACATAACTTCCCCTAGCGTCATACCAGTGTAGCAGCCTACATAGCGTCTCGAAATTAGCGGCAGCGACGCAATACAAAAATGTCAATTTATTTTCGATTATCATAAAATCATTGAATAACGTTCCAGTAACGTTATCTTTGCCCATTGAAGAAGATAGGTCCTTGAGACGAGCGATGCATGCAGAACTAAAACATAAACCATTCGCTTCAAGACACTAAAATTACTGGCTCGTCGCCGGCCACTCTGGCTACTTTTTCAGGTAACACTTCATTCGAAATAATAATATGAATAACAGTAGTGCTTTGCACCATCTACGGTTTTGGCAGTGGTTTGTCAACTTGAGGTTTTGTATCGCAGAATTTGGCAAAATTTATATTGCCTTGGACTGGATAGCATCAATGAGCTGCCCTCGAAATCAGAATGCATTTGAGTTGAATTTAATTATGGTGGTTCAGTGATTACGTCTGTGCTAACTCCTATTACTGCAGACCAGCTGGGGTTCGAAAGGATTACCTCAAACCCAGACCAATGCCTGCTGCATCATCGACTTTAGATACCAAAATGCCCACTCTCCCGGAAAATTTCTTCATTCATTTAAGCTAGTTCCTACTACTTTGAAATAATTTGGCAAGTGACTTTGAAATCTCTGAAGACTGAAGTCATTCGACTCAGAACCGTTCGTCCTTATTCGGGTTCGCATCCCAGTTCGGGCGCATTGGATATGCACTGCTGATGATTGCTAACAAGGATGAAACGGCTGTACAGTGCTTCCATGATTTCTTTATCGTGAGTTGAGCGATGATATCACATGGTGAATTATTTCATGAAAACATTCAATCTCCTACTACTAAAATGTGCCAAGTAATCAAGCTCTGTAGGTCATATCCAAAGCGTTCGTCGTACTTGGGCTACCTGCACAGAAGTCATCTATCGGTAGGGATCGATCGCTGTGAGCTAGCGGACAGTAACCGTGCAAATCAGTGACGGATATGTGCAACGTGCTCATGTGGTGAAGTTGAACAAACCGTGGAGAGCCTGCCCGGTAGCGTAATGGCTAAGGCGTTCGACTCACAATCGTCCGTTCGTCCTTGTTCGGGTTCACGTCCCAGTTCGGGCGCATTGGATATGCACTGCTGATGATTGCTAACAAGGATGAAACGGCTGTACAGTGCTTCCATGATTTCTTTATCGTGAGTTGAGCGATGATATCACATGGTGAATTATTTCATGAGGACTGAACTGTCCGCTTTTGTAAGCAAACGAAAGATGAGGGAGCCAGGTGAAATTACTTAAAAATAAGGGGGCGGGTGATTGACCCATTTAAACAGGCACAAATAAATCAGCATTAATGAATTCAATATGCAAATTTTCTGCGAGCTGAGATAAAGGTTTTTGCAGTGATCTAAGCTGTACTTTTTAAGTCATATATATTGGACGTTATTTTAAATAAAACCTACCATGAAGACTATTCTGGATCACTCAAAATTGGTGCTACTTAACCTAAATGATTCCCAGTGCGTGCAAGTGTATTTCAAGCAAACTACCGGTTGATTTAATCTACTATATTACAATAATACTATTGCATTGTAAGCTGAACTGTTTATATAAAATTTTCTTTCTCACAAACTTCCAATTTTTCCCCAAACCAGCCTTGAGTGCATATATAAAAGAAATCGGTTTGAAAGCCATTCATGGCTAAACTATGAATAACCAGTTGAAATCCTCTCCAAAAACTATGGTTTAGTGATTAATCTACCTGCTTTCTGCCAAAGAGAATTAATTTGATGATTGCTGTAGTGACTATTACACGATTGGATTTAGTTTAAGTAAACGTTTGTGTATATCAACCGCAATTAACTATCGGTGCGTCGCTGATTTAGGAATCATAAATAGGTTAAAATGTTTCCCAAATGGGACACCTCTGCCGGCTTTGCGGCCTGAATTTTGGTTAGTTCAAAAGCCACCAGCGTATTTTCGGTCATTTTCGTTCCTGTGTGATTAAAAATCCACTTTTTGTAAATTCTGAATTCCTATTCGGGTAACGTTTGCAAATGTTTAGATCCAAAATCGTTTCTATAATCTGAGTTATTGGACGCAAATATGATCATCATTTATGGGATAGTGGTGCCTGTCAATGACTTTAAAACTTCGACTGAATGGTGGATGACACTGTTGCTCATAGATCAGCTTTTCAGGGTGTGGTCAATCAGATCGACTGAACACGTGATATTAATGTCGGCTTCTCCTTCTAAAAGTAAACCACTCGAAACCTTCAAATGTGAGGAAAGGAGAATGTGCATCCTTTAAATTTGAGGGGGAGAGAGTGCGCTGTACCAGTTTTCGGAAGTTTTTCTTTGCCCTCAAGCGTTATAGAAATCACATATTACTTGGAGTTGAAATATGATTTAGATTTTAATGGCCAGTCAATAGAAAACGGCAGTGAATTAACATATTCGAAAAAAAACCTTGCATTTCATACTTGAGATGCAAAATTTTCATCAGCGTATTTTAACACGAATCATCTCCTTAGCCATGCAGAAAACCAGACCGTGTGGAAAACTCTTAATGAAATCATTCGTGAGGTTTCGTTCTTCTGTTACCGGAATAATCTAACCCGCTGAAAACGGGCATGCGCATTCTACATTTCTTCCAATACCTTTTACAAAAATTTAAATCTCGATCTGTTTTGTTCCGCGTCAAGCTGTCACTTTTCTGAACTGAGATCAACAGTTTTCTCGACGCTTCGACTCGACGAAGGTTTTTGCAAGGTTAGACACGGATTAAGCTATTGACATCCTGTCGTGATTCCTCCATTAAAAACGAGATTATATCGTTAAAGACTACCTGTCGACAAACATTGAAAATCCCATAGCAAATGCTCACTGAAACATTCCGGCCCATTATGAACCTGTAAGCAAGAAAATACCTGTACCTGTATTCGCCCTATTGAACAGGGAGAGACAAAGCTTTTCGACAATTGGCCGAAAGTCGACATTTTAATTTAACAGTCATTTTCCTATCGCAGGCATTGCAATTTACCGGTCAGCCTAGAAAAACGTTGTGGTCTGTTCAAAATATTTTGGAGGATTCATTAGTAGAGATCCGACGTCGATAAACAATGGTAGTCTGTGGGCTTCGTGCTGTCCATCAGTTGTATTTTTGCCACTCTGATTTGACGTCCATCAAATCCAGTATAAAACGAGTTGCCTGAGTGGGCAGGATTTTTCAGAATTCGGCCGTTGATATTCAGATGGACCAGCGAACTGTAGCATCAGAACATGAAGCATTTTTTTGGGCAAACTCACTACTGAGGCTGTGGGATTATTCTACGCGAACCACACTTTAGAGTTAAGGCTGTTTTCAAACAACTAGCTTCCAACTGGAAGAAGCCTAATATATTCAAGGTAACATATTCATTAAATCCTTGGGGAAGGGAAAATTTTGAGTTTCTTTGAAATAACTGTCATCTTATGCGGCTTTTTCGAACGACAAAGTTCGCCCAATCAATAAGGTCTTTTATTTCGATCGACAGAAAGGGCATCCCTCACTTTGCTTGTTTCAATGAATAAGCTGGACAGATGCAAGAAAATGGATCAAACTTGTCTTGCAATGTCCTGTTAGATGTATTCTTTCGCAATCGTTTAACCGGTCCCCCCTCGCTTTGAGATCATCAAAAAAGCTAAAAAATCCCGGAATAATCGAGCTTAGCATTTTCTGCCATAGCGTAGTATAATTATACTGGTTGCTTTATCGTGCGGTCAGCTCAAAATCTAAATCATCTAAAACGTGATTCAATTAACTATTTCCCCTTTCTACTGAGACAAGCGTTCATGAAACACCGTCATGATCTGCATCGAAGTTTGAGAAAAACTCGCCATAAAAGGTCAACAGAAAGGTAAATCAACCTCTGTTCAACTTTTGGTGTGATTGGTTTCTATACAAAAGACCTACAATTTAAGTGGTCTATATGTTTGCTGTTGAGTGTTTAATTTAACGGTTCAAAATTAAATCTCACCGAGTTCTTTTATCCAGTTTATTGTCCCCACAATTTAGTGCCAAACAAATTCACCATCAATAATACAGTGTTCCACCCTTAAGATAACAAAATAAATGCATAACCTGACACTATGTTTGATGGAAGTTGAGACATTTCTAAATGAAAATTGACTTGCTCAAGATTTACAAGGCTGTGTTTATACCACCCATCATAAATATCTAATTTCAGCTCGTGAATATCTGGATTAACAGAAGCAAAATATTCGAAGGTGCTCCAGCTTGAGGAAGGAATTTGCTGAGATACACAAATATAAACCGGGAAAAATCCAAGACACTTCCAAAAAATATCCATGAAATTTCCAAATTTCAGTTAGATAACTTTCTATGTACTCAGACCAGTTTATTTTAGCAATCAGGGCCTCTCATTTCCCGCTAGTCTCATCGCAACCTGCAAGCAGACATAGTTAGACATCTGTTAATAAATCCGTGTTATTTGACAACACTCACAAGTAAGAAAACTTTAGAAAATTAGCAAAGAAAACTTCTGACTCCACAAGGCCGAGGCCTTGGCCTGCAAACAGATTAATGAAGTCATATAGGCATCAGATGGAAGCTTGTGTTGAAATCGGGAGTTGAATAACCTAACATTTTAATCAGTCACTCCAAAGAACAAGGATCACATGTGAAGTCCTTGCTTCGCTTAGAGAACGGTACTTTCACCTTCGGTTACGGGGTTGAGGAACAAAAGTAACCGGGTAACACTTATTGCCAATTACGATTAGATGCGCCTACAATAGTCGTGCCACTATTTCCGGAGATATTAGACTGTCTGGCAAATCCATCTTCTATGCAACTATTCACAATTTGCTTGTTTTTCATCATACGCACACCACTCACATGTGGCCTGCAGCTGACATAATAAGCGTGGAGATAACCACCGGATTCTTATTTGTTCCGATTATTCGTGTGGAAAACCTGTCCCACATATTTGCCACACCCAGACCAACTAGACCTAAGAACCCGAGCTATTTCAGATGCTGGTAGAGCAAATGGATTTTATTTTCGAAATGCGGCAGATAACAAACAAAATACCCTTTCCCATGTGCTATGCAGAAGCTGACCTGGGTGCCATGCATTACATTTAAAATAGTGACACATAATGTTTGCAGCGAAAAGTCACTGATATTTTGTAATCACTATTTTTGGCACACACGAAAACTGAAATAAAAATGCATAAACTGCACTGATCGCCTCTTTTGAGCACGTGGATTTCATGTCTGAAATACCATTGTACCGTTGCACCTGCATGCGGTGAACAATACACTGTTTGAGCAGCATTCATTCCAGGATTATTGTGCTTCTTTCCACTCTCTTACAAGTAGGAAACGCCTTTAATATAAATTTTTTTGCGTTTGAATTAACCTAAGACTTCTCTAAGAAAGATTCCATTAAATTCACTTGGAGTGCTAGACAAGGTTTGTTGAGTGATTTGTTTACTGCTTATAACAAGACATCGATAATCGAATATTTGTCGAATTGTGTATTAAAGTATGGTGAGTAGCATGTTAAATGGGTTCTTTTCAAAAAAGGCATTTTTTCTACATTTTCGGTCTGGCTACGTAGAATCAAATGTCACTTCCTAACGGTCTATTTTGCTTAGGTCTTTTTACGGTTCCCATTTCTTTTTGTCAAACTAATTACTAAAACAACCCATTCTAAATCGGGTAAAGTTTTTTTGTGTCCCTCAAAGAAAATACCAAATATTTATTAGTTTTCATATCTAATGAAACTTTCACAATAGCAATGTGAATGTAAGATATGTGATTAAACGGAGTTAGCAATCGACTGGCAACAGGAAACTGTAGAAGAGCCAGGGGACCCATTTGTACCGAAGATCTACCAAGTATTATTAAATCGATAACTTACAAGTACACTAATTCCAGCTAGTTCAACTAGGCGTCTGCATTCCATTTTGTCCTTAAGCCTCTAGTTCGGACGAAACCAGTCATTTTGTAGTCAGTCCATTGGGATTTGTTAGCAATTTACTAGCTATCAGTTGGTGCGAAAATCATGCTAATCTATGAGCTTGCAACGAAAATTCAGATGGTTTTCAACCGTATTCCTGGATCAATAGAGAAAGACAAACACGCCAATCTCGTTCACAAATGACTGTTTGTCTACGTTTGAGCAGTATAACACCTGATTTGGGACAACTCCATAAGACTGCCCTCTTTTCAGTCAAACGTGAATAATGTTTGAGTTTTGTTATCGCCTCATCGCGCTCTCTCCTACAAAACCCCAATTTCCGTTAAAGCACGGAGTAAATAAATATGCATCGCAATCATCAGTGACGATTCTTGGACAAGTATTCTGGAATTATTTAATATCACCATTGCAGGGGGTAATAAGAACAGTTACCACAGGGTTGGTCTTATTCAGGCTCAAAATGATGCTTGCGGCCAATGGCACGCAATGAAACAATATCCAAGACAACGGAATTAAAATTTGTACTCACACGGCAGATAATTCTGTGTGCGTGGGCGGTTCTGGATCGACTACTAATTAGCCGTTTCAGTTTGGCTGAAAAAAACATTTGGAACTGTCGTTATCATGACTTCAAATAAGTAGTCACCATAGCATGCACGCTGAAATAGGTTGTATCCAAAATAAAGACAATACTGCTAGTTTCAGTTTGACGGCTCATATTCGAGTATCTGTGAAAATCGACCCCTTTTAGTTGCTTGAAATGTGTCGTAAGTGAAAAGAAATTTTCACCTAAATAGTGAATTATCTAAGTGCGAAATTTTGAAAATATCTAAATCGCAACCGGCATTTTTGTATCAAAATAATGACGATATGTGCTGGCGAAAATGAGCACTTTTCTAATTAAACTTAATGGAAAAGCATTCGATTTGGGTGATACATGTTTGTTCCATTCTTGGACATTTTTACTTTAATTCCTTGAAAATTACCACTGAGCACATTGAGAAAACACAAGTTGGCGAACAAGCTCGTTTTCAGTGATTCGTGCTCATGTCATTACATCAGTATATATATCTTGACAAAACATTTTCACTATGGGAAGGATTGGATTAGTCATTTACAAATATGGGTGGGGAAGGGATTTGTGGTGTTAATTGTTTTGTTGTCTAGGGTTTGTATTGGGACGGGGGGTGGGCCAAGGGAGTTGAAGCGCAATCACCTTGTTCTCAAAAACAATTTGTGGTTGCGCTTCAACTCCCTTGGCCCACCCCCCGTCCCAATACAAACCCTAGACAACAAAACAATTAACACCACAAATCCCTTCCCCACCCATATTTGTAAATGACTAATCCAATGCTTCCTATAGTGAAAATATTTTTATTTTAGACCGTTGTGCTAAGCGGACTATCAGTGAACCATTTCGGTTTATTTACCAAGCTTTCGGTATGCCATTGTGTTTTGTCTTGTCAAAGTATTTCATTTTACGTTCTTCCATAATGATTCGACAAACCTTTCATAAAAACAAGTTTTTCCATAGCTGACATATGGGTGCACTTTCGTAAGTAGGATTGTTTCCGGTTTTCCAACGGTTTGATTTCATTTGTGTGATTCGCCGTGCCGTCACTAAGGAAAACCGATGATTTGGCGACCTCGTTCTTTGTCTGAATTCGTGTTCGTCGCATGGGAATAATGCCCACTGTCTACGAAATACGCTGCGCACAGTTCTTGCGGTTTTTCAGCGCTTTTCTCATAAATGAGGTCTTTTTGATGCCGTCACGAGGCGTGTTCGCATGACCTGCCCTTTTCTGATTTGGATGTTTGGTTTTACTCATGGTTCTGTGATATTGTAAGCATTTTGTTGTTTTCTGAAACACAAAGCCAAATAATCAAGATTTCCTCCTCATTTCGTTTGTTTTTTATTTGTCACTAGTAAAAATACGATAACTTCGAGGCAAGATTTGTATTGCACAAATAATTGACATGGTATTAGTCCCCGAAAACAACCGACAAAAGGAACTATTCTGTTAGAATGATTGTAAAACGTGCACTCTTAAAAACTTCTGTAAACACTTTGGTAATTATGATACATGATATTGCACTTATTGACAAAAGTGCAGCATTTCCATCGGCGGTGCAAACTAAAAACGGTGGCAACGACGAGATATCAATTTTTTAACCATAGTATACAGTAATCATTTACAATTTGCGCAAGCAACATTTACATGAAAAAATGCACTTTCTGACCCGACTAACACACAAACATTCTAGGCAGGTGAAAATTCCATTAAACACAATTGATGGCCCGAATGTCGGTATTAACCTAACAGAATGCTGTTCTTTGCTACTTTACTTTACTGCGACAGAACAAGAAAGACACCATGAGCTTTTTGAAAGACCCGAAAGTGTAACATTGTGTATTCCGTATTTGGTGTTTTCGGGGTATTGCTACTATCGCTACCGACATTGACTTTAGGCGATGGGAGACGTCAGTCTACATAGGAGGTGGAACCAACCTCATCACCAAAGAAGACAGTCGCCTATTGGTAAATCAAAGCGAACCCAAATATTCCGCTTCCACACAGTACGAGAGCTTGTGCTCAGTTTGTTTTTCAGCAACACGTAGATGCCAAGACAATACGGAGTTGATTCTCACACGCAGTCTGGTTTTAATTTCACGACGCCCTTGGTTGCTCAGAATTAATTAATAATTGTAATCTAAAGTGGGGTTCCTTTTGTGAAATAAAGTAACTATTCCTAATGTATTTTGCCACAGTTCGGTGCATACCCGCCAAGTGGAAGAAGTAAGCTTGATACTTCTACATCATTCCCTCATCTGTTATTCTTCCCATCAATTCGTACTAATATCAATAATTTGATCTCTAAAACCACGGTCTTCGTGGTTTTATGGTCGTGCATTAGAGTGTTCAGGTTACTACTTGTCGCAGTCGTTTAAAGCAAACTGAAGCCAGGTGAATGACATGCATGTCCTCTCTGCTTGTTGTTAATGTGCCACATTTTGAATTATCAGTGCAGTCTTTCATAGACACTCCTTCCAGATGACCCAGTTTTATCTGTGGTAGATTAAACAATAGAGAATGTTGCCAACGAACTTTTACTAGGCCGAATCGATTTGCAAAGCCCCAGTTATCTGAATCATGTTAGACTCCAATGGCAACAATTTGTTTCCCGAGTGATTGTTTCTGCCAATGACGTTGGAGTGTAGATATTGTGTCTATTTCCCAGTTGGCAATGGCAGTTTTCATCGCTAATTCATCACATTTGTCACTGACAAGGTCCCAGCGGGTAACTGGCGAAGAGTACCAGGATGACTTGCGATTCTATCACCTAATGTATCTGCCATCTTTTAAAACATACCAAAGGAAGTTGCAAATAAAGTTTCTGCCCTACTTCGTGTAGTAAGCCAGTTTTTCATTAAATTACATAACCCACGACAACGGGCGTAGGAAGTTAGGTTTCTTTTGCAAAATGTTTACGCAAATCTTAGAACATGAATTGCTTCACATAGGTTTCAGATCATATAAACTTAATGTGTACGTATCCAAACACAAATCCTTACATAGAGCCCCCTGGGCTAAACTCAAATTTTTATACAATTGCTTTAAAATAATGCAGGCCCTTATGACAAGACTTCATTTCGGCGGCGTTGTTGCTACTGAATTTCTGCCAAAATTATTCGTTTTCCATCAAAATATTATTACCAATGAATGCCAAATTCAATCGACACAACTAATTTTTGTTTCAACATTACGTACTAAAAAGTTATTTCCAGCTGCCTTGATGAACGCGAACGTCAGAACTTTGCTCAACTCTAACAGGTAACAGCATAGTAATTAATAAGAAAATTAGATGCATTGCGCCTCTAAAGATCAATTTCGAGTAACGATCAAAACAGCTTAAATGAACCATCGTTTATTTGTAAAAATTTCCTACGGTCACTTTGCTTACACCGAATACAGAAATTTGGAAAGATTATCGGATTATACAGTGCAAATCATGCCGCCATTCAGCCGATGGTTTTCAATCTTTCTAAGTCGTTTTGCCCCAGGGATATTCTGTTCGACAAAGTACACATTTGCATGAATGAGCATTGGGGAGTGGGGTTATTTTTTTGGATGTAATTTCCGTGTGTCAAAATTATGACTGCTATAATCAAGAATGGCACATTTTATTTTTAATAAACCTGCTAGCCGTATTCTACCGAGGGAGATAATCAAAAAGAAGCAGGAATCGAAAAATATGGGCGCAGTATAATCAATAAATGCATACAGTAAAACAGCAGTAAGACAATAACCAGTTTCAATAAACTGCCAACAGACACGATTATGTCAGTGCGTTTTGGAAGATACTCTCCGGAACGATTGAGTGATATATTTTTTGAAATTAAAATGAATGGCATTCAAGTTAGCGGGAAGCAGATAGCTGCAGTGCATAAGCGAGCAATTTTTCTGAAACCGTTGTACGATGGAATGTCTCTGCCGGTGGTTTTGAGATGCCATTCACTGAAGAATGTGTATTTATTGAAATCATTCGAGAGATCGACAACACACGGCCTACCAGTGTACGGTTAGTCACGAATACGATTAAGCGGTTGGTACTTAGGTAAGTAAGCTGATCCCAATTCACACTTATGCTCAATATCCCTCATATATAACAATTAATTAATTAATAAAACAATAAAATCTGAGCTATCCGTCGGTATTGTTGATTGACACAACTGATCAATTCCAGATCAGCACAGACAACTTACACACTATTTGCATTATATTTACTATGTTGGTGCCGAACGGACAGAAAGCAGCTTTTCGGTTCCTGGAGATATAATCTGGAAAAGCGTCTATAAATGTCCAAAGGGCATCACTTAAGCACCCATTCATTGCTTTAACAAACTTGTCCCATTGTGACTGCTTATAAAAACTTTGGCTACCTGGAAAATAAAGCCGTTTTGTTTTTGTTCAATACAAATTCTGCCCTTCATTCAGTCGTGATAACGTCATTCCGTGAAGAGATTCGGGTTCGGAAATAGACGAAGCTATCTGAAAGAACTGATATTATTTTTCCCTACTGCCAACTCATTTCTTTGAATTTCTAAAATGCAAAATGCCGATGGGATTTGCTAATAATTGTCGACATTATGTTAACTCGTGACGGACTTGGTTCTATTTGTGGTAATAGCAACAAGCTATTCGTATCAAGGCGAGCGAGTCAGGAAGCGGAAAGACAGTATTGTAATAAAACTGTTAACAGGAGGGAGAGGGCAGTGCGAAAGTGTTTCATTTTTGGAATAATTCAGACTGGGCTGGGTAGTAAGCCATGAGTCAGAAGAGGGCCACATATTACCCCAGGCCTTCAGGAAGTCAGGGTGGAGCATTATATTGCAGTATTGCTATTGCGAACCATAGCCAATTAGAAACAATATTATCAGCACAAATTTGGAATTAGAAATAGGAAAAACTAAGGCAATAGTGACTACTAGTTGCATTCTTTGAGGCAACGTTTAGCAAAGTGGATGTCTGACTACTGGCGTGCTCTGTTCTGTCAGAAGGGGAATAGCACAGTGCTTCTTCTTACCATCGAAACGGTATAATTTGGAGCAAGCTGATATTTGACTAACTGTAAATTACACAGCCGCTTCAACGATTTAGCTGTTGTCCATCGTACTATATTTGTGGCACCAGTTGTATGAAGCACCGCTTTTTTTCTGCCTGCTCGCAGCCACCAATTAGCAAAACATTTGTAACCATGTGATCGAAAGTTTTGTGATCGACGCAGGATTCCTCGTGCTATTTTCTGTTCGGCTGAAGGATAAGCAGCCCGTTTTATTAAACACCTGGGCTCATACTGGTGCATTCATTGACCGAAGCGCTGCTTGTCGCTGCATTAGTATGTCTCGAAAGTATATCAAATCTGCTAAGTTGTGAGAAATCACTTGAGCCAGGCACCTTAGTCAACTGCTTTTTAAAAACAATTTTTTCGGGACTTTTTCAAAACGTCCAGATCAGTCAGCAAATAAGTGCACTTTAGCGCAAACTTAAAGCTTTGGCTAACCTGGTCGGTCACCTTTGAATCGCAAAATGTTCAAGGCTCCATTTTCCCGCACTATGTCGACTGACGATGAGTGTGTCGTTTTTAGGAACATCGGCAAACCTATCAGGATAGTCATTTGCCCTCTGAGCTCCCATTAGAAACTTTTCTCCTATCGGCACTTTAATTATGCTGCAGATATTTAGCGATTGGTAGAAAATTGGTGACTTGATTTACTGACTACCCTATATTATTTCGCGATGAACTGTCCTTGAAGTTGTCGTACCTGCACATATAGCCCTCAGACGTTTCTGGGGAGGCCAGGTTAATGCTCCTTTCTCCACTGAGAGTAACTGGCAATTTTGGGTTTGTTTAGCGCCGCTCAATAAGAAATTCAAATGTTTCTCGCCAGTAAAAATCAGAATACCGTTGACATAGCTATTATAAGTGGCGAATTATAACGTGATTGTACATTTGGTTCCCAGTCATCCCAATACTAAGATCTGCTACTACTGGTCCAGAGGGCTTCCTACGGGAACGTTCTCAGTCTATTCGCATGACTGCCATAAAATATCAAAACTTGTTTTCAGCGCTTAAAAGGACGAGATCCCGGATGTGAGTCGATAGGAAGTAAGATAAGAGTTTATTGCATATACATATCACTGTTTCACTTAAGGGACAGGTAAAGCCTGAGCTGACATCAACAGAGAACGTCCACTGGGGACTTACTGACGCGTGGTCCAGAGAGTTTAATAACTGAACTGAGTCCTTTATGCCATCGGGTGCCGTTGTTGAGAAAATATCCAACAGCCAAAAAGGCTAACATTTGTCGGGCGGAATCGCTCGTTCGTGGGTGCCTCTCAGCGGAGGTTTTCCAAAAATTCACAAAGGAAATTTCTGAACACATACGTACGTAGAAAAAATGCCAAGCATCTATGTTCTTGCTAGCTCTACAAGCACCACTCAAAGTAGTCGGCCGTATGGATATGAGGCGCTGGCTGTCAACGAAGAGTGTGTCCGGAGAAACCCGAGTTTTGCATATGATCTTCCCTCCGATGTTAGTCAAGGGTACACCATTTCAGTCTTTGTCGTTTGAGTTGTAGGGCAAGCTCTATTTAACTGCGAAGACAGTCGCAGTACTTGTTCACTACACAAACTGACGGACTTCGAATAAGTGGGAGATATTTTGCCCCTGGCAGGGGACCCAGGTTATCGGCAGGTGTTTCTCAGTCCCCTGAACGATAGTATGACTGAGTTAGGGACGTGTTTGGAAACCGTTTCTCCAAAACTACGCAACTCGCATAAGTCTTCAGGTAGCCAGAAAGCATCCACATACGTATATTATAAATTCCTGATGTTTTACGCAGTTGATTTCTATGTTCCATGATCCTAATAAAAACTGTCATAAGAAGACTTAACTTCTTCATTCTCGATAAGACAAAGGTTCAAGAAAGACACTGATTTTTAAAAGTGAGTAAAAGGCATATTTCTTGATTGCGAATGAAGTTTGGAATCTCCTCATCCGAAATCCGCAGAACATAGTCAAGGTTACACGGAAACTTGTGCTAGTGTGTTTGCTTCACTAGGGTGCCACGTTCCGCTGTTTTTACCTGTATACGACCGTCGTCCGTATTCGAAGAATCAACAACCATCCTTGAAGTGGGCGTGCTTCATTTTCGAAAGAAATCATTGATATGAAACACTGATAAGACCTGTCGTCTGGGATAAAACGACAAATGTATTTATTGACTGCCTAGGAAAACACTACATCACCAGTAGAGAATAACGCGCTGACTTGTTTAAGAGCTACGAAAAAAATTTGAATCAAGAGGATGCAAAAGGCTGATTACTGGAAATTTCGTTTCTCTAAGGCAATGTTTCTGTGTGTAGGTTTTTAGTCGGATTGCCTGCTACGCTTGATAGTAATTTTACTATAGTGGTTTACCTTTCGTTCCCATCTGATTTTATACTAACTAACTGCTTTCATTTTTGCAGTTCACAAAACAAAAATTGATGTTACAATGGTCTCCGTCGAATGATGAGGCCATTTTTCGTAGGAGACGTTTGTGCGCGACTGCAATTTTCACAATGATTTACCGGTGCAGCACACGGACGATTGCAGCAAGGACTGTCTGCAAATGGTTCAACTAGTGCACTTTTGACTCTTTTGATCTAACAGTAATTCAACCAGTCCTTAAAAAGCACCGGAAAAACCAGGCTATAGAAAAGGGAGGAATTCCATTTACTCAGTTCGACAAATTTCGATTTTATTTTCCTGATGTTGTGTTTGGAGTGGCGGATAAATGCGAATGATCTGCATAAGTGAAGTATTAGTGAATAGCCGGAATTAAAAAAGCACCTTTTCTGATAGATTTCACAGTAAGCTTTTGCTCATTCCTAAATCGACGAAAAAAATGAAGTGCAGAAAAACCGATTAGGCTGTTGTTCCCGAAACAAATATCCACACAGATATATCTGTTTGTTTGAAGGTTATCAGGATTTTGAACTCAAGGAGACCCAGTGAAACTAGCTACACATACAGGTGCAAATTCTAGAGGTAATACAGGGTTGTTCTAACAGGTTGTTAATGGCGGTGACCAATCGAATCAAGCATCTGCCATCTGAAAGATGTCAGGTTCGGAGCCCGAATCTGCCTGTCATCTGAGTGGTGAACAGCGAGCCGCTGTCAAGCGATCAGTTATCATACATGATCAAATAAAATCAAATCAACCAAAGTTACAAGGCTAAGAATATCTAGATTCTCTTGTGTAGAAGGTCTCAGCGGTTATGAATCACTCCCTTCGTAATAAAACCATTAGCCCAGCCTTTAATGAAAAACTAATTGTAACTAAATCATCAGAAAACAGTGAATTGGTTAAGTCATAATCACGTTGGAAGTTGGCTGTAAGCAATAGCAAACCATCACCAAGACACCGTGACTCAGGATGCAATGTGCCCTGTACAGCAGATGCCGCGGGTTTGACAACAAGTTCCATTTCGCTGAGGATCATTTTGATTTCTAATATCCCTTAGCGTTTAACATTAGAACATTAGAACGCATCATTCTGTAAGTTATTTAGTGGGAATCGCTATCTGGATTTAGTTTACTGTACAAATAATATTTTGCTTGATAAGTAGGGACAGTAGATTGCAAATCCTCTATAACTTAAAGCAACATTTAATCAGCAACCAAGCGGCTGGAATCGCCAACCTCACAAGAGTCTTATCAAGAAATAATTGTAGATAATAACAGCCCTATGTAACACTGATAACACTAGTAAATGATTGCATCGAACAATGTGGCAAGAAAAGATGTAGCGGATAACGTGTTTATGGCTGTGGACGATCACAAACTCTGTACGATCGACGCGAGACAACAGAATCGAGTGTGTGACCGCGAGCCCTTTTTTGAGACGGAACGACAGATGTGGATGTAAACTGCTAATTACTGCTCTCTGAACAAACCAAATGAAGAAAACTTTTTCTGGCTGAACAGGATTGATGAAACACAATCATCGGTTGATTAAATAAGAGTGCCTTTTTCACAGGTCAGCACTACTTTGGCCGATTCGTACCTTTCGAAAAGGGCAATCCTGTTTCTTTATGTTGAGACGTTTTGCTCCGAGCTTTCGGCAAACGGAATGCGTTATAGTTCTCCAGAGAAGCAGAATTCGATGGCAAAACATGCATTATAAGCTTTGTGCGACTATACTGTGCAGCAGGAATTTCTGAAGCAAAAATGGATTTCAATCAAAAATCATGAAAAATCATCTCTTATCATCGGATTCCACGTGCGATCTGTCGGAGCATAGCTTAATGCGCAAAAAATTGGAGTTATCTTAATCAAATTAACATTCGGAGAAAATAGATGCTGTTGAAAATTTTGCGAAGAGATTCAGCTGAATTCCGACCCAATTGTCGTGCTTCCCAAAACAGCACTTTACTTTAGAGAAGCTAATAGGTGGTCCAACTTTACAGCTTTTACCATGCGTAGAATTCGAGCACCAAACAATAGTTTACTTTATCGAGTCATCTGAAATATCAGATAGATCCTGCATCAAGGGAAGTTACGCTGATTCCGTGGACTGGATCCGCACACGTCAGTTGTATCTGCAAGAATGAAAATATGACTGCGCACAAAAGCGACATCGTTAAAAATGATTTGAGTAAAACTCATTCCTGTGGACCGAGTTAACAGAGTATTGATGATTCTGGAAATATGACAACACTCCTCATATATTCAGCTATGTTCTACACATCCAGACAAATTTGTTTAGGAATCTTTGAGTGCGAAAAAATAGATTCTTCAGCTATAATAGTTAAATGACTTCACATTCATCGATGTCACCGGTACTGTTTTCAATATAGTGGAAAATTATTGGTTGTGGGTGGGCTTTTGTGCAACCAGATTTCCCGAGGGAATAGTCCGACTTCAAGAATTAGGGAAAAATTTGAAATATGCAAAATTACATCTGCCCACACAGTACACAGACCAAAACTAGGCAGAGCATGGCGAGTGCTGAGAAGACTACTTGGCTGTTTGGTTTGTTTAAAACATTACCAGGCATCGCTTAGTTAACAAAACAACGTAAGTGCTCAATCAACTAAGTGGCTTCTCAAGGCTTATACGAAAAACTGAAATAGAAACCACTAATTTGAGAACTCATCTAGGCTATCTTTTATAGAAGCAAACATCGTAAGTCACTTTACTCTGTATTTCCTGCAGATTAGAATAAAACGCATTTTGGTGCATATCTTAAAAGATACATTACTATTTTTCATCTACCTCAAAGTGGGGATTATCGATTACACTACCAGAATTTGCGGATGAATTCCGCAAACGTATTGCTTACTATGTGAAGCGAATGTGATCTGAATCAGCATTCAATCGACAGTCTAATCTACAAATTACCCGTGCGGCTTGACCAACTCTCCTTGTCAGCACACATTTTAGTAAGTGACCTGAACGCATCTTTTTAAGTAAATGATTTTTGCTCCTAGTTCGGTAAGCTGTTACCTAAGTTCGAGAATTGTGATTGCATGTTAAAGTGGATGATTTGCTTTTTACAGGAACAACCGTAGCTACTTTAATCGGAAAATATAACGTTGTCGAATGAAGCTGCTATGTTGACATTGTTCGTATGAATTTGAAGAATGTCGCTGGTAACAAACGTTTTGCAAAAGCCCTCAGAATGGTGTTGTTTGCATAAATGAACGTTGCATTTTGCTCTCGGTCTTTAAATAACAATTCGGTTGCTGATATTTTTTCCAGCTACCACCCAGCTCGCTGTGTATAACTCTAGCACAATGGTCGGAGGCATCAACCACTCGTCCTTGTATCCCTCATGGTTAATGATTTTGCTTGGGATAACTTAACCACCAGCCATTACCTAGTATTTTCCTTCCAACGGTTTACTTCCTATGTAGCAATGATCACAGATCCAAGCTGTCAAGACCTGAAATGTGCTCCACTAGTAGGTAAGCTTTTTACCTGGACCATGCGTATCAATTTTCGTCAGTCGATTTATTCCAAGATATTTATTTCCACAGAGAAATTATTTCAGGCAGTCCGCGATTGTTTATTCCGCTGAATGTTGGTTTGCTAAGGTAGCATCATACAATGTTTTTCCTATGAGCTCTTCCGAAAAAAGCACTGTTGCTTAGCAGAATATGGCGCCACTTCTCAAACGCCTGTGTCGTATAGAGAAACTTATAAATACAACAACACAACTGTGACTGGTCAAATGTCCTTTTCTAATGTAAACTATCATACAACATCGAGATTCCATTTGGACTAACTAAGTCTTTTCAAAGCTTGTTCATAAATGCATGTGACTTTAGGTCAGTCTTCTTCTTAATCAGAATAGTAACACTTTTCACCGACGGACACCAAAAATCCGAACGCTGCATTCATTTATCCCTCGTCTAACACACTTTTTCATCATGTACCTCCTCGTCCCGTAAGCAACTTCACTTCCTCTGACCCGATCACCGCTGCTAAACAGATTGGATATTTTGGTTTCCTCAAACTTCAACTGCCGCATGTCCAAGTGATCTTAGTCCCAGACTCTGTATATTGGTTGATACAACATCAATGTCACAAAAGCGTAGGTCTTCAACTGGGACCAAGAGGTAATCATGATTGCTGCCACTTCATGAGAGTCACTCCGATAGCTGAAAGAAACTCAGTGATTACTTCCAAAATGATCCATGCCAGAGAGTCCTAATGATGGTTTAAAAGTAATGGAACGGACGGTTCTACAAATGTATCAGTCTTTGTTGATTTTCCAAAATTCATCTAAAGCAAAATGGATTGTACACTGCATAAAGATTCTTGCAATTTAGCTCCTTTTGGTTTTTAGGCTATTTGCGACAAAGTACATTAACCACGCAATGTGACTGTTGACTACCGATTAACCTTCCTCTCAATCCATCAGTGCCTACCACTTAGCGAACTTCAATAGTTTGGCTTTCCGCTAAATATTATTGAATGTCTAGCCGACAATTTCATTGAACAGTTTGGGAAAAGACAAAAAGCAACTTAGGCGCTCCACCATAAGAAAAGATGCCGTTTTGTTGTTCTTTTTCTAAATTAAGCAAAGGAACTAATGTCAACTTCATTCCGTTTGTTCATATATGCGATGGAATTGTTGTTTCTGCCTTCAATTTCAATGGGCCAGAAGGCTTACCATGCAACATTGACGTTTCTGACATTATTACATGTTCAATCAAAACCCGTTCTTAAACTCCGCCATCCAAAATATGCACCAGGAGCAGCCGGTGGACTGAATCAATAATGGAAAACAACACCACACTACTCTGGAAAGCAATCACCGAGCATATATGCACATCAAAGCCGTCGACAAAAATTAACCAGACCGCTCTGATTAGTCAGTGGTTATTCATGTTCATCAGCAGTTCGTTCTCCTTGTCTTTAGACCATCCTTCTGTGATTTTTCTGCGCTATCCAAAGGCTGACTGCAATAATGCGGAAAATGGTTGGCAAAATATTTTTCCCTAATTTATAAGCAAACAAAGATTTCCGTTGAACTGCCAAATTCAGTTTTCTCAGTGATCCTTATTTTATTTGAAAGCCACTTTTGTTTGACACCAGATGAGATTTTTGGTTACACGTTGTAAACAGGTAAAAGTAAAAATAATGAACATCTTCAACTAATTTCTGGCACTTGCTTGTCCTTTTGGTGGCAAGTCTGTGCACAGCTAAGCAAACCCGAAATGACCTTGCAACAGAAAATATGACAGATATAAAACGTCTTGTTTAACCCGGGACTTCTCTCGTCTGCTTTCGACCATTTGAACCACAAATGCTAGGCACATTGTGTAAAGATACAAGAACCTCTGGTAACTGCACAGACCATTCCAAATAATCTTATAACAAACAAAATTGTTTACAATATTTAATAGGTCATTTTCTGTCCCCTGAAGTAAAATGAAAAAATAGACTACTTCTGACATTTTATTCATGTCTGTCAGAAGTGCAGAGGAAAAACGGTGGCGGTTTGAGTTGATTTTGTACAATAAACACTAGATGGTGGAACACACAGCCAGCTCGTAGGCAACTCGTGAGTTTATTGCCTAGTTACGATTAGTCTCAGTTCGCTTCTTAGTCGACCTACTGTCCTAGCATTTAGTGCGGGAAAACAAGACACTCTGTAGCACCTTTGTTGTGGAGAAATCGTAGTTATTTTGGCAAGAATTAATTTTGCCAAAAACGATAGAACAGATCAAGGACAGTCGTTTGCGCCTCTCGTAAAACTTAAGGCGATATAAGATTCTCAAAATCTTCATTCCTCAGAAAAATGTTCCCAAATGAGGTCGTGCTTTTTGGTAGTAGTAGACGGAAAACATTTATTAAAATACTTAACAATTTTAAACTAAATTGGTGTTTCGCTCATAGATTAGTAGTGTCTTACGATTGTAAGTTTCAGCTTATTATTCCATTCTATGCTCCTCATTTACGATTTTATGTTCATACCAGTGTCGTAAGCTTGCTCAAATTTCTACCAAGGTTGCTTGGCACAAACAAAAATTTTAATGACGGTCCCGAGACTGGACTGCCTTGACAACATTCACAACAACAATAAAAACCCGAAAAGAATTGTTCTTTTATCATGGGTCTCTTCGGATTTGGCAAATCCGGGATCGTTGACACATGCTGGAAGATAGTAACTGATTCGTTACTTTGCAAGATTTTTTCTTTTATAGTTTTACCTGGATCATAGGTGACATTTTTATGGGTCGGGCTATTGCTTCATCAATCTGCAAGCTTGCGTGTTTGCTTATTTTTGGGTTTACTGGAACTCCATTATTACCATTATTACCATTCACGTAACAGTTACTGACTGCTTCTGAATCATTTGCATTTACCTCTGACACGGTTGTCTTTCATGTCAGTTTTCCGACACAATTGAAATAGCATCATTCCAAACACAAAAGCCTTTTCGGAAATAATATTGGTATTTATTTGTGTTGTTATGTAGCATCTATGCCAAAGATCAGATACTGGTTTGGTTGTGCAAGTACTGTTGCTGGCCGAATTAGTTATGGGTATCCGGGTTACGTTGGACTTACTTACTTACTTGATCAATCAAGTAACCCCTTAGAATGTCGTTATCCCAGAGGATGCTACACCCAAGTTCAGATAAAATATTTGTCACCACCACATCTTCACAGCCTGGAAAATCAGCGAAACTCTTCAAAGTGGACTGTGACTATTAAATCGTAGTGTGAGGTACTTCTGATCTTGCGTGCAAACTTCTGAAGCAAACTGTCAAGGGACAAGTGATTTGTTGCACAGGACCAACAGGGCGAATTTGATTAAACGTCTGTATATCGCGAATGATTGCCCCATTGTTGCTGTCATCGTTCTTTGTACAGAACTCCGGGTTCCTAAATCGGTAGTCATTGAATGGCAGTTTTTGTTGAAATCAAGTCGCCCAACTGCTGAAAGTGATGATGTGTATAGTGTCATTGGCTTAAATATATGCACAGTTCTAGATTGCAAAATATTGTGATTGGAAAATATATTCTGCAAATGAAACCAATAAACAAAGTTATCTGGTAGCTCCAGTTGATCCCATCCAAGGATATATTAAACAAATGGCAAACAAGCGAATGATTACGTATATGCCGGGTTTTCGTCTATTGTCGATCTGTCATTTAGTATATTACGATACAGACCTTTAATGTTTTGGCCTTGCATGGTGAGTCTTTTTGTGTCATCTTCTCACGGAGTAAAACTTTATCTAGCAAATGCCAGTTACTTATTTCTGTTGCTGACTGTCAAAAAACGGCGTCTAATACTTGCTTCCACAGTAAACCATCATATTAAAGGTTGATCGATTTTTTGGCAAACAGAAACTGTGCATGAAGAGGGAACCCATTTATTCCGCAAATGAATTTCATTTG
The DNA here is from genome assembly GCA_008360955.1 of Fasciolopsis buskii. Classification (NCBI taxonomy): domain Eukaryota; kingdom Metazoa; phylum Platyhelminthes; class Trematoda; order Plagiorchiida; family Fasciolidae; genus Fasciolopsis; species Fasciolopsis buskii. The sequence goes on from LUCM01004138.1 coordinate 160,597, forward strand.
GTTGCATTCTGGCCAGGAAGGATAAAATGATGATCCACAAGTGCTACGAAAATGCCTCCGTCCTTTAACGTGATTTGATGGAAACAATGGTAACGCTAATGCATGGGTAGTGCTTGAGAACTAGAACAAGAATCGTGCTAGGATACAGCGCTTAATAAATTTGTTTTCTAAAATGTGAAACATGTGCAGTCTGGAGCGACCTATGTGTGTGTGAAAAAACGACTTCATTTGCGGTCTCTTTGCATCTGTTTCACAATGTTCTTCAGTAATAATGTGAACTACCGCTATGCGTCCAAAATGCAACCAATCACTTCAGATATTCCGGAGTTTATTCCGAAACAACTGTACAGTCAAGAAGTTGAGCCTTGCTGTCTGTGTAGAAATTAGTTAACTGTCTATTTCAACTTTTGTTTTGTTTCTGCATTTCACAAGCAGAATTTATTGTATTCTTTTGTTTTATTTAGTGAGTAAATGATCCATCATCATTCACGACATCGTTATCGTCATAGATACCTAAGTTAAAAAGCAAGCCACTGCTACATGAGTAATTATATCCGCTTTGAAGTGTTTTTTTTATCTTTGCACTGAAGGGTTACTGCTTGTCATACTTAGAGAGGAATGCGACAATCTCACGTGAGCGGATTCAGAATGGATGTGAGGTTCCAGAATTATCCGACCTCAGTTGTCCTATGAGTACAAATATTAGAAATTGGTTAGTAGTGCTGGGTAAAAGTAAGTGAAACTTGGCCTTGCTGCCTAACGTCAAGAGTGGCATGTCACAACTATAAAAAGCTGTGATTGTTTGTCTAATACGTGATCGGTGGCAAATAAGGCAACTTTGTTTTCCACTGACCCAGCATGAAAATCGATGAATATTTCCCGGTAGTCAGTTTGACTTTCTGGCCTTCATCAACGTTAACCACAATTGCTTAAATTGTGATCATTTTCCAGTTTGGTTCATAATCCGACTGTCGACCATCCACTTCCTGTGTGCTTGGTTGCGGTTTCATAGGTTTCCAAAAAAAGATTATTTATGATCTATAGAGCTGTTTGCGAAAAATCGAAAACCCGAATATTAAGAACAATAAAGTGTACAGGCAAGAGGGAACCAAAAAGTCGCTTTCATTCATCACAGAAATTCTCCCCCATTAGTTTTTTCCTACAGTGATATTTACATGCCAGGAAATTGAACATAATGCTATTTTATTCTCTGTTTTCGCAAATTGTTTATTTACGGAGCGCAGCGTAAGTTACTTTAGACTGCTTTGAAAGAAATATTAATGAAAAGAGTATAATTGTCTTTACTCCCAGGCAAACAGCAGAAAAACAAAGGGAACACTTTTGTTCACTTAATTTCGAGATGTGTAATCAAGTGCGCGTTTTCTGTGCAATAATCCATATGGACGCGTCTGAAATTCACACAATATATACTGGAGCCGCCATGGAATAATCATTATTGGTGAAGGGGCCCGTCAAATGAATATTGTCAAAAGGAATTCATCGATCGATAGTTTTATGTTCTAGCATCGCAAACCTATAACTAAGCATTTCGGCAATTACAATAAAAATGGAGAATATTCGTCCTCAAAATGATTTGCAGTATTCCACAATTTATGGGCTTTTCTAATTTAGTCCCTCTCGTGTCCATAAAATCTTAATTAATTTGCCTGAATTCTGTCGAACTAAGCGGGCTAACCAATTGAGAAACGAAGCGACATCTTTCCTTTGATTCCGTAATACCTCAAGCTCACCTTTTGCTGAAAAAAGGCGGCGAATAATGAAATGAAAATAGGTTCTCAAATCGGACATCCCCAAAAAGAAATGTGATAAGCCCAAATTTGGTTATTTGACCACAGTACGCACAGTTTGAAAATGTAACTCCCATTGGGCAACTACGGATACGAAATGAGAGTATACATTAATTACGGAACCTTGTTGTCCACTTATTATGTACTGTTTTATTACAGCAAACGGTTCAATATTTATATGACTCTAAGTTCCTTTTTGCTCGTTGTCAACGCCGGTAATGCGGCACCGTGTTTAGCCCAAATATCACTCGTGCTAATTCCGTCACATGTAAGTTAAGCATGACAACACGTACACTGCACCGCACCACAAAACCCGGAACTGTACCGCTACGTTTGAGTGCGTGTGCGAATGTTGTTACGCATTCGATTCTATAACCAATTATGCCGGTGGGGAACATGATACCTAATTTCCAGTTATTGGACGAGAACCATGAGTCATTCTCTCACTGGACTGACTATATAGGTTAGAGCACAATATGGATGAATGAGTGGCAATTTTATGTTGTCGCAGGTGGACTGCAGTCAGTAAGGTACAGTCCACTATTTTGTTGGCCATATTTTTGACCAATGGCGTAATTGCAAAGTGATAATGATTATTTGGTATTCAGCTAAACAAATTTACATGCCTAACGAATAAGAAACCCTCATGAGATGTGTATGGTTTGGCATTTGTACACTATATCTACAGGACCGTTGAGCAACCGTCATAGTAAACGAATACAATGAACTGATGATTTCGGCAGCAATTCAGTTGTTTGAAGTATATGCATTGTGAAGATAACATGATCGGGAATGCTAACAATGAGGAGGCGTTTCGATTTTCACGGGCAAAATTTGTCATATCGTGGTTTCAGCTGAATTATACAACGAGATAGGTTGCATCCAGAGGGCCTTTTGACCGTGTTTCTGTGTCTGTTTTCGTGCGAGTTCTTTATGGTATGCTCAGGTTCATGTGTACGTGTGTGTATGTGCGATTGCATAACGAACACAGCCCTATATCTGAGCATGAATGTGTGTCTGTGTGTATTATCGCAGAGTAGATTGAGTCTCCGTTTCTACTGTCGGCGTCAAGATTGGCGTGTAGTCTAATATTTGCTCGTTGTTGCGGCAGGTAAGACGTTCATTTGTCATTGATAGCGTCATTCGCATACGTGCACATGGACAAAGGGTTGCAAAAAGCCAAATCAGATGCACGAATATCGGTCGGTATTCTTTCCTCTCGTAATATCCGACTGTCGCCGAAAATCAAAATTCCTGCGCATTGCAAGCAATCTTGATCAAATTTCCTTTCATATTTCAGGCGTTTGAAACGATCTTCCAAGTGCTACTTAGTATCTTTGATACAATCAGCATAACCTTAGTCCTGAAGTACACATTTATATATATACATAAATATATATACACAAGATAATTTCCTTTAGCTTATGAGTTGACCCGAATTTTATGAATCACCTCATCCTGCAAAACTCTTTGATGTGTGAAGAATATTTGGCCAAGCTAAATTTATTAAGAAACAGTTTCATTTAACCGAATAAGGAATGGAGGACTACTTAAAAGAAGTGACATTCGTGAACCAGGGACATTTGATTAGGACGCGTCGATCCCGTGTTCAGAAAAGATAACCCGGACTTCTTCGACCACTGAAGAGTCGGGCATTAACAGTTCTGACGTAAAGCGTCAGGTAAAGCGTTAACTGACTATTGGATACTATCCGTAAATAGACTTTTTAAGCCAACGCAATGTAGGTAAGCGACAGAAACGTATTCGACCGAATTATCCTCTGTCAAATAGAACAACATCCACCTTCCTTTATGTACTATTCATACTGGAGCAGATTAGCAGTTGAATAACCCCACCTTGGTGACATAAACCTGAAAAAGGAAAATCAATTTTTAATGCAACACATTATTTAAAGTAAGCCATTAATCATTCTGAACGTGCAAGCATGCAATTGGTTGTAAGGGGACCCCTCACTTTCACGGTCTCAGGTGAACTACTCCGAACTTTTCGGAACTTTGGTAAATAATTACTTGTTTTATCGCACTTACGTGGCTATCGTGTGTGAATAAAGTCTGCGCTGTCATTTTGTTTTAATAAGATATGAGTGATCGGGGCAGTTTCCATACAGATCGATCAAACTTTAGCATTTTTCAATCCAAAACTCAGTCATTGGGTTGAGTGCAAATTGAAAACTCAAGATAATTAAGTTGAGACAAAATGGAAGTAGCATTGCCGGTTTACGTCGCTAATAAATGTGAGGCCAGTAAGAAAATGCTGATTTTTAATACACAAGTCGACATAAAGCGTGAATGAAGGATTCCTCATACCCAACTTCTCAGAAACATCTGCGACATCATTTCGATGAATTGTGGTCTGTTTTCCCACAGGGTGCATTTTGACAGAGAATTCTGTAACTGACAATCTAATTTACATTGACAATTGTTGTTCGCCGTCTTTCACATCAGTATTTGTGCATGCTGCTACTTCTGGGAAAAACGCCGAAATCGGCAAGCTTTATCAGGTGTGCCATAACCTTCTTGACAGACATTCAATTGCGAAAGTGAAAACAAGTCAACCAGTTTGAGTGTGATAATTCTGAGTAAATACATTTTCATTTTCACTTTCTGTTCCGTTATGTTTTGGCCTGTGACATTAGATTTTGGGCAATCCAAAAGCCAGATGCAGCCTTGGCAACGTGTGCATTGCTGGTAATCGGCGAGTTTTCGTTCAATCAGTCCTAACCAAATAACACTGTTTCTGGACATAGAAACCATCCACTGCAAGGCAAGCGTTTGCTGACTGAAAACGACGCAACTGCAACACATTATTTCTTTCTTCAAAAATAACTCGACATATCGTCGAATGTTTAAAACAAAACGTGGTTTGAAAATGATAAGTTAAGATATCTCATCAATGCTTCTGTCGAGACAAACCCTATTCTCTTCCACTCTGACTGTTGATAGACGCTCATCAGTGAAATGAACTGGTTTCACTTTGAACGACTAAAACAAGCAGTCTGTTCATAAAGGAATCAAACTTTTTTTCTTCTGAGATCTATACTCGTCCCTTTTCTTTTGACAAGGACTTATTGCTTCAACTGAATGCAATACACAGGAATATAGCCTGTATGAGAGCCTATTGCTTGTTTCAGGAACACTCACTTCGAGTCCTTTTGAATGCTGGGCTTCATGTTTCACGGTTATGGATAATAAAATTGATCAGTTTGACATTGACTTTTGTGACCAAGTGAAAAAGAAAAGAAACCGCTATTTTCTAGCTACTAAATTTAGTCAATGTGATATTCGAAGGCCATCATGGGGATTACTCAATGTTGCCTTTTAATTTAACAATCACATTAAACCGTAGTCAGCTACATGGCAATTTTTTGACGTCTTCACTGAAGCTTCAGCAAAAGTGAAAAAGTTTCAAGGACAGCTTACTTACGGAAAGTCAAGGCCAAATCTTGAGATAGAATTGGTGTATAAACAAGCAATCACAGAGCCCACTACAAATGCGAACCCCAACAAAAATATGACTTTTTAAACCCTCAGCGTGAGCTTATAATAGTACAATAGTTAAAGAGATCGGAGATGCCCAGTTATTTTCAGACCAGACATGGTACATTTGGAATTTGGATGCTCCATCAGATGACCATATCCGGTAATCTGTGCGCTTATAAATAGCCCTAAATGTATACTCAAAGTTTCAGTTTTAAGATCCAATTTATTGACGTTTATTACTTACTAAACAGCTCTTATCGTAATCAGGATGATTTGTGAAAGAAGGCAAAAATGACCGATTATTGCCAAAGAAAAATGGAATTTCAATGAAAAAAGGATTTTTAAAGGAATTCATTGAATACAAACCCTGAGAACGATAAAAGGCCGTGACATTTATTAAATTCTTCTCAGGACAATTGTGTGGTCATTATCTGTATTTTACGAATGGTTCATCACGCGCTGTCAATTAATTGTAGAAAATCATGAAAGACCTATGCAGCTTTTTCATACTTGTTAGGAATCGTCAGCTGTGTCCATCCATCGCGTTCGAAAGATTACGAGTTAAGCATCCTCTCCGTTGTATCATCGAGAGTATTAGTCACTGGAATACGTATACAACGGTCTAAAATGGATTAAAATAACGGCAGCATTTGACAAAAGGTGCCTAGAAACAACTTATGCAATTCGATGGCTGAAGGTAATCAGAGTCTAATGAACTCGTGAAACAAATGTGATTTGACTGAAAGCAGAGTGTGAACAAGGCGTACATGATGCACGACACACAAAACTAAGAGTAGTTTATGCACAACATTTTTGCGACAATGTAATTAACGAGCATCCTTCATTTCAAAAACCCATGAATTTCTGTTAACTTTCGGAATTTTTCTACCTTCAGAAAAGCTTGAATGTATTCAGTCATTTGGCCGGATGCAAAGTCACATACTTTTTCACTAGCAACTTGTTTTGCCCTGGTGGTCAGCCAATGCTCACGGATCTGGTGTGCTGTCAAAGCTCATGTTGGACATTCACTCTAAGTCTCTTTCAATTTCGTTGCTGAAGTTATCGTTTTTGATAGTACTTCCTTATTATGTTAAAACGGTGAAAAAGTTCACAGTGAAACAGATTACCAAGAGATAAACAAATACAACAATCGTATTTGACTCCAACAAAATAAATAGTTTCAGAGCTTCCTTATTACTTTATTGAATTTACTTGCCTGGTTTCCAGTGTGCTTTCGCTGAGGCCGCTTATGATTTTCAACAAAAGCATTTCGCTTACGATCACTTCATAAAATGCATCGTCGTAATATTCGCTGTCATGTCTCCTCCTATGTACCAGAAACCTGGCTTTTCTCATGGCAACAAAAATCCACATTGTTCTGTTCACTTCGATTCACCTAGAAAATCATACATTTCTGAATTTCAGACCAGTGATCGATTCGATAATCGATTTGGGAGTGAAGTAGTGTCATCGATCTGCGCCTCATTTTCCTAGATCTTTCGCATCCTAGTGACACAGACCGTGAAAAGTTTTGTGCAGTTTCTGACTTCCAACAGGATATCTGGCGATTTTATTTGAACTAATTTTTTACTCAACATAGTTATCAAATGGTTCTGGGCAGTTTATTTGTGCCACTCTGAACTTGAGTGACTGTCTTCAGAGCAATCACATACTCGATTGTTCTAATTGATCTACCCAGAGTAGAAAAAGGATGACAGGACGAATTGTTTATTCGAGGAGATGCGGATGCAGTGAAAGCCGAAGTGGAGCAGTCTCACAGGTGATAAGTTTAAAGAAGTGCAAATTCTTCCTTTGCACACACGCATGTGACACTCGCAAAAAATCTGTTCCGCAGGTCTTTATACATACGTAATATATCTATACGCATATCCGGTACATTTGTTTAAAAAGAGTGGGTTCTGCTTTGCCGAGTTGGGCAGCTGCCAAACGTTGTTCAATATTCTGATGTTGATTCATGTCACGGAAGGACCTTGGAGATCATTGCTACTCAATATAGACCACAAACTAAAATGAAGCTCTAGGTATTTCGGAAGTTTTTTCCAGAACGAAAGTATTACTCTCTGGAAGATTTACTGACAAAATACAGAAGCTGCTTCTTGAAATGAACTAACAGATGATGGCACAGCCGCTTCTCAAACCTTTGCTGTCCACTGGTCAGTCATTTGCAATGTGACTGTTGGTTTCAGAAAGTTTTTTGAGGTCGATCAGGACAGTTTGATTTAGAGATTCAAACAAAGTAATTAACTTGACGCACGTTTTGTTTTTTTTGTCCCTTTTGAAAACAATAATTTGGTCTAGATTATAAAGAGTAAGCTTTAGCAAACTACGTATTTGCCCGGAAGGATATTCTCTGATCTATCGCTGTGGTTTGCGTTTTGACATTTTCACAAATGAACACGAGGAAGAATACACCACAGCATAATTTGCAATCAAACGTTGACTCGCCGAAAATAGTTCGTGTGCATGAAATATTTTTACTGCAAAGATGTTGATCTGAAAGGGAGGAGGGTGTTGCGACGTCAACGTTTTTGGAAATCTTTTTAAAGGAAAAAAACTGCTGGCAGTAAACTGTTCATTTATAGCCTTACCAATGTCTGTTGCCACACATAAATGGTATAACATTTTAAAAATTGCCACTCACCGACCTCTTTGCGAATTCAATATTGCACAGCAGATTCTACGCTGCATGCAAATTACTGACAAATTTTCGTCATTTTTTATTGGTAATTATTCTCAACAGGTTTAAAGGCTACAACAAGCCTAATTGCATCACCATGCAACGTTAGTTTATCCACCCCAATGCTTTTCTGGGCGAATACCAGTTTCGGTTGCTTTGTTACTGGAGTTGCTTGCGCCTATAGTAAGTCATTGTAGTTGGGATGTTGCCCTAACCTGCAGGGTTCCATCAACATGTTCTACCATCAAATTTTCAAAAATTAACGATGGCATAAAGCACAGAACTGCTCCTAATGTTGCAGAAGTTTTTTGTCATATCGATTGTACCTTAACAGTTATGAACCACCTGTTCTGTACATTAAATGTTCCCATAAATACTTGAAACTCATAGGTTGGATAAGACACTAGGTGACTGCCTTTAGGTTTTGCTTGCAAAATAGAAGTTGATCCTCATCTTTAGATCAGTTATTTGCAAAACTTCGTTGTTTAACGATGAATAAGAGAATTAAGATGTGAATTACTGGGGCATGACAAACGCCTGAGAGCCAACGCTTATACTTCAGAAGTCCTGATTTTGGAATCGCAATCGTGCGTCAACAATTTGCTCCCGATTTCGTCGGCGAAGTTCATGCTCAGTTATGATCTTCTGCAAGCATAAAAGACTGTGGAGTATGCTCACAATTACAAAGGATGGGTGGAGCTATATTGCTGCACAGTAATCTAACTACGTTAGGTGACCATTCCACCACTTTCCAGCGATATTATTTCATTTACGACATTGAAAACGAACTCGTAGCAAATTATCAATTATGCTGAGTCTTGAGGGTACAGAGAGAACAAAAACTGTATCCACTAAATGCAGCAGTCAGATGTGTTCGACCGTAGGTCCTGATCACTTGGCCATTCAGCGAACTTAATTTTTCTGAAGCTTAAAATCACCCGAGTGCTAACGAATCCGCAAGCGTCACCTTATAATTTACGACTTTAAATAAAAGAAATTGGATAGGTTATATGAAAGTCATTAGTTACCCATACAGGCAAACTGATAAAATCAGTTTATTTGTTCGTAGAATACCAAAACGGTAGAATATTTCACAATAATCCGAAACCAGCTGAACAATAAGGTCCTTGGCTTGCTTCAATTCCTTGAAAATTACCACTGAGCACATTGAGAAAACACACAAGTTGGCGAACAAGCTCGTTTTCAGTGATTCGTGCTCATGTCATTACATCAGTATATATATCTTGACAAAACATTTTCACTATGGGAAGGATTGGATTAGTCATTTACAAATATGGGTGGGGAAGGGATTTGTGGTGTTAATTGTTTTGTTGTCTAGGGTTTGTATTGGGACGGGGGGTGGGCCAAGGGAGTTGAAGCGCAACCACAAATTGTTTTTGAGAACAAAGTAGAGGATTGTGAAGACGGATTGCGACAGCTTCCGCAGTGCTCAAGAGGCGACACTTTGCCAACCTGGATTGTTGACCTCTGACCCTATACATGGTCCGGAAAGCTTGCGCCACATTCACGGTGTGGTTAGTCTGTGCTTGATGTGAAACCACTGCGCTATTAAGTGACTTAATTGTTCCAGTGCCTAACCCCGCCGGGTGGTGCTCACGGATGCGTTCAGACAGGCGCCTGGTCGTGCGGCCGATGTACATCGTCCCACAGGAACATGTGAAGGAATAGATACAAAACGAGGCTGCAGAACCAGGGAATTTGTCTTTCAACCATTATGACACCACGGGGCGGGATTTGAACAGGATACGAAGCTTGGCTGCGTAGAATGTCTTATTGATAGCACTAGTCAGTCTTCGTCGTGCTATCTCTGCTAGCGTGTCAACTTTGAATGGCAGAGATATGTATACTGGCTTTCTCTCCACCGTCGCCCTCCTAGGAACTTCCTGTTCTGTCCCCAACATCTTGTCGCTTAATCTAATTGGGAAACCATTTTCAGTGAATACTCTTCTGAGCGTCTGCAGTTCAGCTTCAAGAGTATCTTCTGTGCATATTCGTTTTGTCCTGGCAATCAGACATCTAATTAATTTCCTCTTCACACTAAGAGGTACAAAGTTGTGGAAGTTGATGTATTGCCCATTCCATGTGGCTTTCCTGTGTACTGATTGCCGAATTGAGCCGTCTTCTCGACGACTTGGTCGTACATCTAAGGAAGCTATTTCACTGTTCAGCTCCATCTCTGTTGTGAATTTCAAATTTGCGTGAGCCGAGTTGAAAACACTCAACAGTTGTTGAGTTTTCGTCGAGGGGTTGAGTACACAGAAGATGTCATCCACATAACGCTTGTATAGGTACAGCGATTGTATTGACGACTCGAGTGGTCCACGTTCCAGCTTTGCCATGAAAATGTCAGCCAGTAGCGGACCGAGTGGGGATCCCATCGCTACGCCGTCCTTTTGACGGTAAATTTTATTATTGAATTTAAATTGGACGTTGTAGGTACAAAAGAACAATAATTGTTTCAAGTCTGCTACCAGAAGACTTGTCGCTAAGCCATTGTTCTCGATGTAGTCACAGAGGTATTCGATTGTCTCCGTGATCGGAACGTTGGTAAAAAGGGCGGTGACGTCTAAATAAAGCATCCTTCCTATAGTGAAAATATTTTGTCAAGATATATATATATAGTGATGCAGTGGCATGAGTACGAATCACTGAAAACGAGCTTGTTTGCCAACTTGTTTTCTCAATGAACAATGAGGATCAAATGTTTTTTATGCGCAAACCCGGTATCATAAAATTCAGGTCCATAATTTCACCCACGAAGCAAACCCGAGCTGCTGCTAGAAGTTTTTCAAGCCGTTTTTGCAACCTTGATGCATTGGATTTTTGTATGCTTCATTAATTGCTACCTGCAAGTAAGTGCCTTTATTGCATCTGGATCTGATTAACTCACATGTTAAGCGTGAATTATGAAGCTTCGGTAGTAATTTCATGGGTGCCAAATGTTCCATTGCCCCCTATCTTACTGTCGAGTACGGACAATTGCAAAGACCTGAGAATAAATGTTCAAGGAAGCATGTATGCCCACACTGTTTTGATGTGATACATTAATCCATTTAATGATTTATGGGAATTCACGAGAATTATTTGAGTTTCTATGAGAGGAACGTATCATGCGCAAACATAAACATATTTCTGGATAAATTGAGCATGGTTTTCCAAGTAATTTCTCGATTTACAGCAAGTGATCATACAGCACGATTTAACTACTTTTTCAGCAATGTGTTGATTTGCCACGGAACTCATTTTACTTGAAAGGCACACATTGGATCATAGTAAATTTTGTCGAGTCGTTCTTCAAACACTGGAAGATTAAGCGGGTTTCTGATATTTAGTTCATGATCAAAATTTCTTTTGAGAAATTCTTGGTTAGATTATCCGCAAGCCCGTGAATATGACCTCGTGTTAATCTGAGAACCCACAGGAAATTTTGGCTGTCAGTTGGCAGTCTGTTGTTTCCATCGCATTTGCCCACTACTAATAGCGCAGCAATCCCCCATTATTCCTATCGTGGTCTCTCAGTATAAACATTATTCAAAAACGATGTGAAGGCGATTTCCCGCCTAGAATAGCTATAAGCCAGTGATCACCCGACATGAGATTCACACATACCAATATGACACGATCACTCAGGTGCTGAAAAACACGCTTATTATGTCAGGGGCTTACACCAGGAAGGGATATTTTGCACACACGCTTATCTATAATAGCTACAACTAAGGTCTTCCATATTTTACTCCACGATCTTCCTTATTAGCTTTGAATACGGTAGATCAGTTCATGCCGACTAAACATATACCTTAAAATTGATCAAGAAAATTTCAATTCCTGCAGCTTAACATTTCAGTGATTTTTCAGTAACGAAAAGAATACCTTATTGGTAAGCACGAAATCTTTAGTCATGGATATACTGAGATTTCAGGAGAAGTAATGGGGAAACAAAGCTGATTAAGTGAACGTTAGGAAAATATTTTTCGCTTCATTCAGTGGATGGGCGAAGTGATAGTTCATTCTTGTTAAAGCGTACAAAATGCACGAGTTTAACAGAACTATGTAATCCAAGTGGACTTATTAGAAACAGCGAATTCAGAATGGAAATTTAATCACAAACACTAACCGATGTATAAAAAATAGAAGAAACTTCCAACTCTTCACGACCCCTTCTGACGCCAGTAAACAACTACCAACTGCCCCATTCAAAAATCTCAAGTGGACAGTCTGTCTGTTTTGGAAACGCAGTGCACTTCACAGGAGTTTAGAGGGGTTTAAGCACCGAAATGGACAAATATGGGCTAGGCTAGGCCCTTCTGATGGGATGAACCGTCTGCCTCATCCAATGTAAGAAAAATTGCTCGAAGTGATTGTTTCTGAAAAATGACAGTAAATATTGAACAAATTATATCTTTTGCGATTCGTACGGATTAAATTTCGCTAAAGCTGCTAATATTGTACATAAGCACAGAAAAGAGTGGCCGTATCATTCTACATAACAGAATCAACAAAACCTATGGAGATTTGCTTACAGTGCCACGCATTATAAAACGAACGCGATGAAATATTTCGGTACATCATCCTTCCTTAAATCATTCCTCATCTTACCTGTTTGCATCTATTTATGCTGTCAATTTACAACTTTTATGTGTCATAATTTGTAGAGTATTTAATGACAGGCCAACGGATTTTTTGACAAATTTGTCATAATCATCTAACGCTACATAATGCTTTGATATCTAGCTCACTTCAAGGTTCTGCGCTAGGCATCAGTTTATCTTCATGGCCCCTCCTTCAAGAGAATCCTTTCGTCCCACAGAGTCAAACTACTCAACAGTCGTTTTTTGAAGCAGCTGACCGCGTATCCTAACTTCAGTTTTAACTGCTAATCGGCCGTCAGTTATCAAGAATAAAACTGATTTGCTTCAGGAGTGAACCGAGTTTTCAATTCCGTTCCACAAACTCATGTTCATTTTTGCACTTTCACTGTCGGCCAAGCGAACATTGTAAAAATCGCTATCCTGGGACATACTGGATATGATACAATGAATAGTGTGTTGTAATGCAAAAACAATAGCCTACAGGTGCCTGGAAAATAGATATCGTGATTAACTTTTTTCCTCGTTGCTCATTCAAAGTTCCCCAATTGTTGGTCACCGTTTGTTTTAATTGCCGGTCAATCACGTATCTCCTTTAGCCTCCATCATCCGTTGGCACTTGGAAGGGTTGGAAATGTCCTCCATTTCTTTGTGATAAATCGTCCACTTACGAGTTGGGAGAATATATTCTGAGCCGATGCTGCATAATAATGACTCATTTTACCGGTGGTGACTACGGTCGAACTTCAGAACATGAGAAATCTACCGATCCGTTAACGATTGACGCTTGTTCAAGGGATTGATTTGCATAACAATTACCATACGGACGAGTGTAGCCTATTGGCATTTGTAAATTATATTTTGTTCCTGAATTACTCCCAGATGATAACTCATCGTATTAATTCAAAATCGTTTGGCTTAATAACGAATGAGCACAATAAATTCAGTGGCTGGCCGCAATCTTATCGTCATCTTTCGCTTTTAGGTAGCTTATGTCGTAGATTATAAAGTACTGTGGGTTTCGAAGGGAACGATCCATTTGCGCTACTTGCTACGGGAATGCGAAAAACGAAAGACTCGCTGATTGTTACCTATAAGCGCTGCCCAACCAGTTACGGCCTTTGCGTCTACCGAGCTATTTTTCTTACAATCTCGTGCTTTGCAAGCATTAATACAATGATGAAACATGCAGCTGTACAAGATAGATAACCCAAGAAGGTAATCCAGAAATGCTTAATAGATCATCTGGAAGAGGCCAGATGAAATCCTGTCTGGGATAAATGTAATAGTTCCAGCAAGCACAGCTCGAAACAACGGTTAGACACGGACGGTTCAGCTACCGAAGCCTCAAACAGATGACATTCCAATTTTAACGGGTTTAATCGGCACAACGTAAATGATGCACATAGGCAGAGTGGTACGTCTTACATGTCAGAACCAACAATGTATTAACCAACTTTCAATAAAGGTATAAGGAAGGTTACACAGTTGGCAGAGGCCTTCGGATTTATATCGTCAGCTACAGCTGTACAGCCTTCTAACTTTTCGTCGTGATCTTCGAGATCACATTTGTACACCGCGCATTGATGGCCCCAGTAGTAAAAAATAGAGATTACTAAGAAGACGCATGATCTAAAGGCCTAACAGTGGTTTCGTTTTCGTTGCAGAACACTTTAGACAATGTCGGGTCTTGTACAGTCATCTATTTTAGTTAGTGAAATCTGCCAAACGATACAAAGGTGGAGAAAAATAGTTCTGCAGTCAAACCACCATCATTCCTTGGACGTTAGTGTAGAGGGTATGAACTGCTTGCTTAAAATAGGATACTGAATCCCTTTTCACTCTACGGGTATGGTCGCCGCAGCCTCGGCAGCATTCAGGCGAGGCAATGTGACTCTGTCTCATTCCGTTTGTCGTACCGGATAATGGTAGGCTTGAATCAGCGGAGGAACCTTAGTTTACCTGCAACGAAATGCGATTTCAAAAGGAATTTTAGGTAACAGAGAATAGCTTCTTTGCCTTTGGGACAGCCACATTCTTGCCTTGGTTTATGCCCCATTGTCTTCTACATCAGATGCCCCGGTAGGTGTTCCCAACGGACAAACGTCTCTGAGATGTAGTCGGCCAAAGAAGATCAAATGATTTTATACAGCCTGCACCGTTCTATACCGAGCTTTGATAACATTCAGTTTTTCACCAAAAGAAGCCATGCAACAAGCCATCAGCATTTTCTAAGAAGTGGGTCTTTTTAATCGTGGCGACAATTGACGCCTGATAGGCAGACTGAACTCTTTACTTAGGCCTAGATGCCTAATTTTCTAGGTTGCATGCAATAATTAGGCGCTGCGGTAGATAGGAATATAAACTGCCATAGATGAAATTCTTGGAACTTTTAAAAAAGACATGCAGCCCACAAACCGCACTTACATGACCCCTGGATCGGCGTCGCTTTGAGCCAACCGTAGCTCGTGTGCATTTCGGTTGGATGATTTTGCAGGCATCAACAGCATCCGACCCAAAAGCTGATGTTTATTTATCGGGTCTGTGTAAAATCTCATCAACGGAAGTTACCTCGAAGCTAAATAAGAATCCCAGGAGGGCTGGTCTTTACCAATTCGAAGCTGATGGTTAAAAAATGTCTTCACTGCTGTTAATTAATATATATAGACAATTGTGTTCAAGGCTAATTCAGAGTATCATCCGACTTAATGGACACATACTCTTGCCTCACTATCTTTGGTTCCACCACTAATTGTTTCCGACTAATTTAAACCTTGGTTATTTTGGTGGCCTTCAAATCACTGGATTTACAATAAGCATACTATTTTTGGCCACCGTTGACGAGGGTCAACAAGAGATTGCTCATCTCTATGTTCCGAGCCTATGGGTTTAGACACGCCTTGATCTCTATTCATCCCCTTATCAGCCTAGTCTGCGGTCTTGCTCACACTGAACCCACTTTTCCAGAGAAGCTATTTTGGAAGGTTTTAAGGCATTTTGCTTGGATGTTGATGTCAAAAATTAGGGGAAACGCTAAGAACAGATATAGGTCTCGCTGTATATCTTGGCATATGTATTTTACCACCCTAGGTTACGCCAACTTCCCAAACCATAAACATAGTTGATGTCCGTTGATTCGCCGCTCGCACCTTCGTCCCATATAAAACCCCAACCAACAACGAGCAGAAATTCTTCTGATCTAAACCGATCAGAATCCTGAGAATGGGTCTTACGAAATGGTGGAAAGAGACATGTCGAAAATGAAAATGCTTGAAACTATCAATTATGACCGTTTCATATAAATCGCATTAATTCATGTGGTCCAAGAATCGGATTGCTCAGTAGCTTACTTTCAATAGGTTCGTGTAGAACAGTGAACAAAACAAATTACCAAACAGTTCATTTTTCTGTCTCCACAACAGTCTTCGCAATAATAACTGTAACTAGAGAAATTCAGATGGTATTCAGATTCTGTGTGAAACGGAGATTTTGGAAAAATGCTTTCCAAAATTCGTAAAACTTCCACTTTTGCGATGATCGTGAATGTTTAACTTCGACAGAATCGCAAATTATCGTATTAATCTGAAAAAGCTAAACTGAAAAAAGACCGTAAATCGTGTTTCATTAGCATCAAATGACATTTGCATTTATATGAAAAAAGTCGTGATTGTCTGCTCAATGAAATGGGGCGGTTTATTACTTCTGCCCTTGAAAATCGGAAAAGTATTATCACTTTTGATATCTGGGTGATAATCATAATTTCACAGCAAACATGGAGGACATACTTGTTGATTAAATTTTATTCAAACTGAATGAAATACCATCATACTCAGCCATTATTTTTAAAGTCTAATGTTTTTGCATTTGCGCCTATTATCCGAATATGATGTACGATGCAATGTTATTCTTGATTTGATATTTTATAAGTTACGTTCAGTGTTATTGCTACCTGACCAGTTTCGAGAGTGCTTGACATTTTATATAAAAGAACAACCGACTTATAATCATTGAAAATTGTAAACAATGTAATCTTCGTTGTCACTAAAACATTATGATCAGATTCAACACACAACAGCGCGAAAACAGGGCTTGTCAAAAACTGGCACACTTTATTTTAACGCGAACCCTTCGGATTAGGCAACAAAAGTCAAATAAATATAGGCCAACTTTTTGTGGCAGTGGAATGGATGGAAATCAACCACCAACATTGCGATTTGGAAGCTGAGAAAATGTCAGCTTTTGCACGTAATATCAAAAAATCATTACTATTAGTAGAACAATCAGTGCTTCAGGCTAGCTTAATTTATGATCGCAATATAACATGTAAGGAAAGTTGTCTTTGCCGGTGATCAGAAGTTGAGGACTTTATTCAATGTTACGGGATTTTGGGTGGTAGACCTAATGCTTTGGTAGTTTCAACGTCTTCTGAGAACCGTGACTGCGACTGCGTTTTTCCCGATACTTGGAACACCTTTGTTCAACTACAGATCAAGTGCCATCAAGTATATTCCCCCACACCCAAAACCGCAACCATACTTCCAAATTGTTGACAAGCATATAAGGTGGAATAAAAACGGCTCTCCATTTTCAGACTACTGTTTTTTACTAATGTCACGTAGATTGGAAGCAAATAGTCGTTGCTTTGCCAAATTTGTTTTTGCCGAAATGTGATGCCGTAATCGCTAGAAATCAAGTTTCACTGACTAATCATTACGAATGAAGTTTATCCAGTCAGCTGAAATGCGATACTAATGTAAACACCTCCATTCCAGTCCGAACTGGCAGGTTTCATCGTCGTTGCTTTTATCCACAATTGCAAGAAACAATTATTTATTAGTGAATTTTAGACGACTGATCATGCCATTTTTCAGGAAGCATACACAAATTACCAATGAAGCTTACATAGGAACTGTTCAGCCATTCATGTCAGTTGGTAGTAATCCGTCACTGAGGTTCACATTCGATATGAATGACAGCAACTCCGGATTGGTAAATCATGCGAGTTGGTGAATATTAGTGCGGTGTCAACTATGTCATAACTGCAATCGGCCAAACTGATGACGCATTGTGTTAATTATTTTCTAATGTTAATTTGGTAGTTCTGCCATTTGGACGGCTGCACCACAAATTCTTACCTCTACTGGGTTCTGAAATTTATTGAGCTAACAATCGCGATTCAAGTACTTACCGCCAGGCAATTCAAACTGTGGATAAAATAATTTAAGAATAAAAAACTGATTCATGCTGATCGCCTCAATGACAGCTAGTTATTTTACAAAAAGCAAAAAGCGTAAAAGGCAAACCTGGATCTGTTGGAGAACGTAGTAGTATGATCCCAGGCAACAAGACGGTATGCATTGTCTTAGGCAACGAAATTCGCTCCCTGTTTGGGAAGCCTCAGAATTTAACTTATAAAGCCCAGCTGAGGCCATTTCACAAATCATGAGTCACTAAGGTACTAGAAGGATCAGCTGTTCATTTAAATGAATTACCAAATTACCAAAAGAGAGACGGATTTGGTGTCACTCTGCATTTGGACTTCAAACGTTCTGGCGAATCAAAAGTATCCTCAAATATTTGCTTAACAGTTACGGCTCAATACTACTATTATTCGAGCCAGCACTGTATAAATTTACTGAAAGTTTGTATATAATGGACTAAAGCTCCACCATGAATGTCGATACAAAGATTTCTTTCTTCTTGATTTAATTGTTGAAAAATAGTGGTTTTATTTCTGATTAACCAATGGTTTGTCTGATGGATTTCGACAATTTGGGAATGGTTTTCCATGAATTTCACCATGTAAAATAGAGATAAGGGTTGAAGGTGCACTAGGATATTTTGAGTTTCTTTTGTGTTATTGGCAGCCTGTAATGGTTGACATCTGAATCGAAGACGGGCTTTCCCCTTAAATACCTCTGTTGCAACCGTTAATAAGTCTGAGGTTTCAGCACAGGAACTGTTGGATACCATTTTGCTCTATATATGATAAACTCTTAAGAGAATTAAACATGACAAATAACGAAACTGACTACTGGTGAGATAAGACAGTAAATGCGTTGTGCACACAACTTCGAGAGACAAGATGTATTTTTCATTTGAGTGATCGACGTCATCTAAGCCGAAGAATATGCACAACAAATCTGCATGTCATCTTCACACGGGAGACCTTCAGTTCCGTATAACGGAACATTTTTCGTGGCTTGTTATATTCATTTGCTTCAGCAGAACTTGACAAATTCCTCATGGTCCAAACTAAATAGCGGCGATAAATTTCCAAATGCAATCAGCATACAAATCCCGGAAAAAGCTTATTTCAGCAGCTTTAGTTTCACAATAAATATCAACCTTGTTACCATATAAGTGCCAAATTACTAATAAGCTACCTGCTCGATCAATACCAAGCCCAAGATTGCAACTTCTTTGCACCGATTTCCGATGGGGGTATGCTATTCATCATGGTAGGATAATCTTTGTTTGTGCGACTGGTTTAGGCACTACTGATAATTTTTATGTAACAAATACACCCTGTTCAGCTCTAGCGCAAATGCATTCGTGAATGAACATGGTCTCATTCACCCTACGTAACAAATTTGATTCTGGATTGCATACCGAAGAATCATGCCAAATTCTCGTGTACAAGTCTTTTCGTGTCGCCCCACTAGTAATCAATCGTGTATTCACTTTTGCGCGCACAAACAAGACAGTAAAATTGCTTTTTGTCACGAAAGTGTTTACACCCAAAAAGCGTTTGATACTCGCTGGTGAAGTTAAAGCTAGACATTCCACGACTAAAATTTACAAAACAGTGAAAACGCAACCTAAAAGCTTAATTTGTTAGTCACATATAAAAGCGCTTTAATCTTCTGGGTTGCGTTTCATTTTGCTGTCTTGAGGACGTGAACGAAACAAATTTCTCTTACATGCAGATAACGAGGGACGCAATTTCTCTGAAAGAACAAACCGAATGCAATAGAAAATTGCGGAATCTTCATTGTGACCATTTTCCTGAAAGGATAGTCAAAATCAGAACCAATTAGACATTCTTATTCCTGTTGACAGCATTTTATAGAACGGTAATGTCATTGCAATCGTCACCAACAACTAATAGGATTATAGGCAATTGATTACAACCTCATTTCCCAAAAAGATCATATTTGTTAAAGGTACAGACCTCTGGCGAGTATGTGATAACTTGCATGTTTTTGCATTGCACATTGCGTTGGCAAGTATCGGTTGTCATCAGGAAATCAGCTTCTACTAGGTACTTTTCATCTACTACATACCCTCAAGCATGTGGTTCTTTGATAACAGAATCTGAGTGTTGCGACCAGTTAGCAAATCACGTGCACATTTAGAGCCCTCTGGTGAAACTGGTGAGTAATGTACTAAACTCTTTGACTGCACCGCGCGTGCCCCAACTGCGCTCATCACTGGAAGGTGAAATCTCCAAGAACTGAGGGACTTCTAAGCACTGTTAGTTTTGAAATGGAATTAAAACCTCGCAGTTTTAAGATTGAGAAAATAAGGCGATTAAACGGAAAGCTTAAGAAGAAAAAACCCAAGCAGTGCTCTGATCAAAGCACTCATCGAAGGAGGTTCACAGTGTCACAATGTCACAGTGTTTGCGTTATTTAACGAGTTTTATTTTCGCATTAAGCGCTTAACTTTCCCTATTTGTTGATCTTAGATATAAAGTTATTTATTGATGCTGACTTCTAAAAAGCCTCTCAAAATGCGTAACTAAACAGTGGATTAGATTCCCCTGTGTGTTTGATAATAGAATTCCTTCTCCTTGAGCTGTCACTTTCAGTTTCCGGCTACTATTGTTTGATCGACCCACCCGGTTGCATTCCACTAGTTACGATGGGGTTTGTGAAGCCTGCGGATTGTGGTCATGGTTATTTTGCAAAGGTTTTTTTGGTTTAACCTGGGTCCATCAGCCTTACTTGGGTTTCACATCTGATGTTTTACGAAGGTTGGATAGGTTCATGAAGTATGACAGTACTGGGATGGTCAAGGATAGCGGACATACAACTCATCTTTCTTATCGTTAGTATCATACATACTTGGAATCAGAGCGAGCACAATATACAAGTATGCAGCATTAGACAGATACTTTAAGAAACTTAGTCATCTGTTTTGATGATGTAGGTGACAGACAGAAATTGAAAACAGTGTTCCACGGTAAGCGCCAACAAATTTGCGAAAGGTATGGCTTTCTCCCATATCAAGCTACAAAAAGCGACCAAGGCCAGCACATCGTCCTTAGCGGAGGTATATGTGTAGCATGCCAGAAGAACCACTAATTCCAACTAGGCTGAATCACGTAATCAGAAACTCAGCTTCGTGATCAGATGGGACTAATAAAAAAAACGAATATTTCGCAAATGTGATTTCTTGTCTTTGGGACATAGTGGGGAGGGGGAACTCCATTCAGACAGATTTCAGCCAACAGTGACCAAAAGCTTTTTGATTCCGTTTTCTATTTAGAATGCGCTTGAGTCTATGGGTAACAAACGTACCGGTTCAGCTAGATTAGCAATCTCTCGCAAGTGAATATTAGCATTTATTTGATGCCTACAAGTGTGCTGCTCTCTACTAGACCTCTCTATCATTATTGCAACACTACGGGCACAAAAACAGTTAGAATGTAAATAGTCTAATTTCCATTTCTTTTACGATTTATTTATCAAGCAGCATATGGCATAAACAATGGAGTAGAAAGCACACAAACAAATAGATAAACTCACAAATAAGCATGCTTGCGCAACACTAATGCATCTGTGATCTTTTAATCCAAAATAATTTGATTTTACAACTTGCCCTGAGAAAGATTACGGAAGAAATGCCAGAAGCTATACTTACACTCAACAATGCCTTGCTCTGATAATAAAAACATCCGCAGTAAAATCATGTCTTTTATTGACAATCTATACAACTTGACTAATCTTTGACCTAAGAGTTAGGTCAAAAACCTGTATCCCTTAAATTATGCACTTTATGTTGCCGATAACATAAACACCACTGTTAAACCATAAGAAATGCAAGATGAGGTTTATATATTTTCATTTGACAATAGTCCACAACACAAAAGGGGTAGCTAATAAAGGAACGTTTCCTGCAAAACGACTTTTGTTCTTGGTGTTTCTCCGAACACGCAATCCGACGGTTCGCCGCGGCAGGAAAACAATACAACTATGATTTTATTGAAAACTGATCAATTCACGTTGCGCTTCGGTAAACGTCGAAGAAGTAACTGACGAATTTCATAAAGCTTTTGTTTTGGGCGGGCTCTTACGGGTTAAATATTGACAGAATTGAGGTGAAATTGCTAATTATTAGCTCGATTTCCCAAGTGCAAAGTTGCTGAGGAAAATGTATCTAAAAACTAATATGAATATTTTAGCGAAGTAGCTTCAGTCTTTATGCATTTTCATAAATAATATTGTTAAACTGTTGCTAGGATCCTCTCAGAGTGTCAATTTACATAATCAATAATATCGCAAGATCAGTAACGGCTGTCAGATTAGAAAGACAGTTCCAGTGGTAATCATTTCATTACGATTTCAACATAATATTCACTACTTACGTTTATTATTTCAAAGAATACCGTAGATTGGGTTATTTTAGGTTCGTGTTGCTAAATGACCAAAAGAAAACAAGATCATTTTGTGGGTAGCTTAAACAACGTTTTGCATTACCGTTGAATGACAGTACTATATTTCCAAGTTTTTACTTCGATTCTTTTTAACCACTAAGGCTGATTGTGACTTGTTTACATGGAGACGTTGGATGAAACTGTAACGACAGCAGTAGAGGAATGCGGAAAATGATTGCATGCAGCGCGGTACGGAGTGCCAAATAATCACCATTGCACATAGCCGAACCCGTATTATCCGTTATTTGAAGGACCACCGAGCTGTTTCAAGCGAAACCATTTCAGAGTATCGCACGTGCAAGAGTTAACAACTGCAAATGGTTAATTTCGCTATTCGGAACAATCGCCATCTCAGAATTGCGAGTGCTGTAGTAGTCATTAAAGAACACAAAAAGCGTTACAATGCGCTTCTATCAGGTTCATCTTTCGAAACATTTAGGGCATTTCTCGATCGAGGTTCACATCGAATTGGGTAAAATTGGCGTTGGTTGAACTGCACTTCCGATCCAAGAGTCAACGTTACAAAGTAGAATAAAGTAATAAAGTATTGCATTAAATTTAGTTAGCTGAATCCTAATAGACCAAAATCAGTGTGAATATCAAAAGCAAATCTATGTCGTATTTACTTCAAAAATATTAGAACTTGATTCTTGAATCTGTGGATAGCTTTAACAGTTTGCAGGGAGAATAATATTTGGAATGAGCGAAATAGTCCACTCATATACTCGGTAAAAAGACAAAACAGAATTTACAATAAGATTGAAATACGTCACAAAAATAACCAGATAGATAATGACTGTTGAATAAAATGAAATAGGGACGAGTTTTGACAACCATATACCATATTCTTGCAACGGAATACTCCGAACCATTCTCTGCCTGCTTTTCACTGCTGCCAGTGTTTTATTTCAACTGTTTTACCTAATAGAGAAAATCTCGCGGTAAATGAGCGCCCTCCAAAATACTTTCGCACCTGCTGTCAATTAAGTTTGGTGTTTATCAACTGACTAATCAATTTTGTCTTTCTTTTACTCATAACCTCTGCCAAGTTTTACAAGATTATTCGCCATGCAAGCCATATGAATCATAATAGGATAGGTAGATACGAAGATATTTCGCAAGTTATCCAAAGCTTTATGGTTAACGCAAAAACAGTTTATTATTAAAAGCAATGCGTACTGGCGTTACCTTGAGTCTGTACCCACCGCCTGCCAGAAGGAAGCGATAACTGGGCTAGTTTGCCTGGCCTGGTTGTCAACTTTCAATATGCATTTGCTTACACTAGCCAATTCAGGTAAGTTTCAAAGAACTGCAAGGTAGGCCAGGTGGAAACAACCTGTTAAGTAGTTAGTCTTGAAAAACTCCCGTTTAAATGCCGCACAGCTGGTTGCCACCGGAATTAGGGAACAAGATCTGCGTGGGATTACGGGTACATTTTAGGACAAATTGACCTTAGTTGTGCCATTTTTCAAAATTTCCCATTAGACGACGGCAGAAAACTAGAGAAAATGGCTCTATGGTTCACCTGGAGTTTTATACTTGATAGATTGAACAACAATATTTGTTCACCATAATTCAGTTATAAATTTGCATTTTCCCGGATGATCATTCCTAATAAAAACAGCCCCAAGAACGGAGTAAACAAGGTCATAGTGTCATTCCGGTTGTGCAGATTTCTTGATATATACGATAATTAACCAGTAAAAGTTCCCAGGCTCGTGATTCGTGCACATATCAAATGCATGCCCTAACAATCGTTTCCATCAATCTGATTTTCAACCTCCAACTTAATTCGAATTTCCGCAAAGTTAAATGAAAATTAGTATTCTTATTGCTAATTTTTAACTTTGCACAACCCATTTTTAGAGTCGTCAAAGGCTCATTCACAAACACTGGTGGATAAGCATTCTGCTCAAGTACCAGGGATTTTGTCACATGCCGAGCCATATATTTTTGTTTTATGAGGCCATGAAAAATAACACCAAAAATGGCAAAAACGGTTCTAAAATTAGAATTTTGTCCATGTGAGCCGCCGAAATTCAATTCCAAAAGATTGGCCAGTGTGGCCAATATTGCTGATCATCAGATATTCATTCCAAATTCTCTCATCTATTTGTGTGGAATTTATTTCTACAAACGTTTCATACCCGTGACTTATATCTTGAGTATAGATGAACGAAGCTACAAATCAAGAACTCCAGAGGCGATTCATAGGCTGGTAAATACTAATTACACTCTAGTTCGGAACAAAAGGTGGCCGTTGTCATGATCATTTACTCTTCTTTCTCAAACATTCTTCTGTTACTTCGAATAAGCCAATGGAAAAATGTGATTACAATAAACAAACAAATATCGCATGCTTATTTTGGACTTTTGAAAAGGAATATGAAGGTTTTGTATCTAATATTTACAGAAAACCTAGCTCTTTAACAATTTACTATTCTTGAAAGTTGTGTTTAAACTGATGGATGTTTGCTTTCATGGCGATTTCCTGGCAAAAGCAAAGTACAATAATTCATACTAGCATTCTAAAATCAGTTCGCAAATAAGTTCCCTGCTGTCACCAAGTGGACATCGGGATGGATGTCAATGCAACTGCAGATGATATGCATGAATGCGAGTTTGGAAACGAGATAAAATGAGTGTGAATATTTGAAAAAATGCACATTTACATAATTTATAAACTACACATACATGACAAATAATCCACTTCTGAGGCTTCGTTTTACCCAAACGTATGCCTCTAAGTATGACAATTAGTTTCTAAATTTGGAACAGTTCTATTCGCATTAAAGTTTTCAATAGTGCTTTTGGAGATTAAATGATGGGTATTTCAGTTAGACAAAATTTCGCTGCTCATCAAAGCTTGCCTTTATATCAGAGCTAATATAATATATGCATTCATGTTATTGATTCACATAGTTAGAACAAGTGGTTCCTAGATAACTGAATATTAGCTCACGGGATTAGGCTGCCTGGATTTGCAAACTTGAAATATATATATATATGTATATATTTGTGTATTTAATCATGTGCGACGTTGTAGCCTAAACAGAGTCACTCACCAGTAAGAAGACAAAGAATAATCAAATAATGTTTCGCACTCGAAGTTTTCATCAAAGCAAAAATGAAAGTACCTTTTGTTCGGAGGACAGAAAACGCAACGTCGGGCGATCTGCTCCTTGATCTAACAATGTAATTGTCTCAATAATCCATAATTTATTCACAAAACGATGGAAACTCTCCCAGCGACTAGGATATGCAATAAAGACAGGACAATGCTATTTGGGCTTCTTACTGTATATTATTTGGACATGTTAGTGAATATATTTGCCGGTAGGTTTATAGGGTCGCACTAAATATAGTTTAGAATAATGTTTTTGAAAAAAAAACATTTCAAGAACGACATTCCTAAACTTATTATGTATCCACCAGCTTTTCGTATGAGCCAAAATGAAATGGATGTTTCAATGACGTCGGTCCAAATAAAAGGGAATATGAATAAAAGGAACTGAATTTTCGATGAAAAATTATCTACTGACTTACAGGAAAATTTCTTTCCGAAAGCCGATAGTCCTGTTTCGCCTAAATTGCACTCGGTTAGTCCCCATGCAATTTAGTGCTGGTTACTTAAAAGAAACCCAAACATTAGAATCCAGGTCGGCTGCAAAATTTCAATGTCTGCAAGGTGTTTCCAATGGCCTGAGGTTATACACGAGTAAAGTGAAGCATATGTGCATATATAATATAACATATTTTGAAATTACTGAATGCTTTAAGGGAGCAAATTGAATTTGGTGTTTACATACGCTGTGATGTTAACTTGATGTGTATTAAAAGCAGCTTCGTAGGTTCGAACTGTTGCAGTGAGAAAGTATTGCTGGTACGGGAACTGGGAGGCCGTCTGAATTTTCATCATATTGGATAGCTGCTTGACCGGTGGTTACTCAGCAGCTGAATAACAAGCATCACATCTTGAGTAACGCCATTTGGGATGCCATGCGAGGAAGGAAGGAGTGTTAGTCGAACGATTTTGCATTAATTTTGACATACGAAATTGGAACATAGGCATTTCTGCAAAAAAACATAATGGGAGAAATTAGCGTTCAGAATGTCCCAAATTATGTGGAAATTCAATCGTGGGCCAAACCCGACGATTGACGGAAATGAGGACACAACTGATGGGTCACAAAAAAGCAATTATAGCACGTGTAAGATATGACAAGTTTTGCTCGTCGGTCAGCTCAGTGAACTGACTGGCCATAGGAAACAAGAACTCAAGATCTAAGGAAAGAAACATTTCCCCACTGTGAAATCTCAAAGAAGATGCCGGTATGCAGTAAAAGTGATCATGTTTCAAGTGTGGTTTCATCGAAAGCTACGGCACGAAGTTAATCTTAGCAAAGTTAACAAGCATTTAATAGGATGTCCCTCCACAACATTCACTGAATATTCCAAAAACAATGTCATCAAGAAAAGCCGGATAAAAATATATCCCAAGTCAACCAGTATGAAACTTTGTCTGGCGGATTGTGCCTTACACTACATTTCAACGATCGCTGTGTAAAAGCAAAGTGAGCCAGGAAGCATAAAATTGTGGGAAAGTAACTTTGCCATTCGAATGTTATTATTTTTTACAAATTGGGGAAGGTAAATTGAAACGAGCCTCACATATGAAAAGTTCTAAAAAGATATATTTTGTGTAAAGGTTTCCCTTGAGGTGCACTGTACTGTTAGGGACGAAATCGGCTTCCGTTCATGTAAATAATGTGTTCTCGTGAGTTCAGGTCCAGGATTTAAGCTATACATCTACTGGTCTGTTGTCACATTCAACATTTGTCAATTTTTCTTCAAAATGCTACAAGGAAATCAACGAAGATGTAAACTAGCCGCTTTAAGCTAGAAATTTGTAAGCCGTTAAATGCGCTAGTTTGCTTTAAACTGGATTAGACAGTAGATCAGAAGCAGCTATCAAACTCTGGTGGTACAACTGAAATACATTTGTTAAACCCACAAAACCTCTACTGCTAGCTGATGAAACTAACAATTTTACAAACAACAGAACCACTGCTGCTGGTTTGGTTTCCTTAAAAGACATAATGGTGGTTTCTGTAATGCGGGTAAACCTTATTTGCGAGACTTTCCAAGACCAAAGCCGACAGCAGCCTCGAACGTTTCTTTATTGGGACACTGATACTGAGCACAACGTTTATTCAGTGCATCAGTCCACCACAGTGTCTGAGGATCAACCTATACACACGGTAATTCAGGCAAGTCTAAAGTGCGACGAAATTATGTAACTCGCAGTAACTCTTTATAACGCGGTAACAGTGAAATCTACGCCACTTTATCACTTCGAGTAGGATATGTTGGTGTATGTTCCAGTCCAAAACAGATCGTGTAAAATATTCAAAATAGCCGAATTTACTGCGAAAGGTTAGACTAACCCACATATATACATTTATAGTAAGTAGTATCCGGATGAGTGAACAGAATTTGCCCGGCATCACATGACCGGTTTTGCCATTATTGTCGCCCGTCAGGTATGCGTAACCGGAACTCTCTTGTTCAAACATCCTTCTACTTTACCACCACGAATTGATATGTCTTACCAGAATCATTATATATATACATATATATATATATGCATACAGATAGGGACATTGAGTGAGCCAGATTGCGGGTATTATCCAAAACAATTTGTTTTGGCAAGTATGATTTCACCATATTTATGCCACTAAAGCATTCTAGAGAACAAATTAAAAAATGGAGACACAGCGACGAGGGAGTGTGCAGACAATTGAAATTTTACGAGCTGTTTCGTAATGGAATATAACAACATTCAATGTATAATTCTCCTCATTGAAAAAACCTAAAAAGGAATCAGAATATTATAATCAAAACAAATTTATATCGCTATAGTTGTAAAGATCGGAAAAAAACACATGACAAATTCGAATGAAGAAAAATAACTAAGATATATTGCAAAATATAAAATCAAGGAAAACATAAGGAATTGAATTAGGTACCAGCGGCTGCAATAATAAAAATATTGACAAAAATTTTGGTAAAAGAAAAAAATATACGGAGGAAAAGAATGATAGAAGTTGAAAAATAAAAGTGAAAAATGGTAGAGAGCAAGAAAGAGATATACGAAAGAACGAAATGAATAAAAGATATAATTGAGAAATTAACCAAAAAGAAATAATGGAAGCACTGTACAGCCGTTTCATCCTTGTTAGCAATCATCAGCAGTGC
>LUCM01004140.1:0-32119 GCA_008360955.1 Fasciolopsis buskii
AGGAATGGAAGAAGCCATGTGGATGCCAACAGATGACGTGCTAACGTGGGATGAGAAAATGTACAGTGAACTTAGATAAATTAGGTATCTCATGTATTGTTGGTTGGGGGCCGAAGGACGCGTCAACTATTTGGATGGAGACAACGAAGTATTTGTCATTGAATTACGAACAGTGGCGATCATGTTGTCGCCTTCTATGGAATCAAATTTATTGAAATAGTGCATTTGTACATCTGGACGTTGTTCCGTGTGTTGGTTTAGCAGCATCTTACATTATCCCACACGTATAGGTTCACTCCCTGTTCTCCTTTGATATTCCCCCTTTTTATTGAAAAATATAACTCTGAAGAATAGGCAGCGGCCAATAAGGATCGCCTCATTGATTAACACTGAACGATGATGACGATGAGTCAGTTTTGTGTTAATAAATTCTAATTAGTTTACTTTGTTAGACTCTCCAGCTATGTGCTTTGTGTACCTACGCTTTCCACTCGTTCATCGGGTAGGCTACCCTTTGCTATCTATTGAAAATGGAACTAAAGTTTATCCAGAATGGAAGTTCCAGCGAGGAAAAACACCACCTGTAAACTGCAGTCTTTTCATGCACAGAATCCTGCTGAACTACTCTGACAGGAGGGCAAAATGACGTCTGTTGCTCAAAGCTCATTTCATGTGAATCAGTAAAAGTAACGGTTTTGCTCATGGCAACTGACAAAGTTAGTTTATCACTCGAAACACTATCATCACCAAGTGACAAGCACAATTGCTAGCATGAAGCATTGTGGCACAACTCACACATCACTTGTTTAAGCAAGAACTTATACCAACAGTGACCTTCACTGGAGACCAACCGCATAAACCGCATAGCTCACGAAATTTGGATTGGAAAAGCCGGTTACCCATTTCCCTCTGAAATGCCTTTCCTGTATCTTTCCATTCCAAATGAATGCACGACGTCATTTAGTAAACAAGCAATATCAATCTCTTGTTAAGAAGAAGAATCACAAGAAATAATATTTCTGATCTACAATGAAGCCATCCATTTTTAGGCCAACTATTAGGGGTAAAAGTTGACAAAAGCTGTATTTCCAGTGTTAAATGGGTATTTCTAAAAAAGCTGCTGAGTAAATGAACTAAATCCAGTCAAGTATACATGCAACATGGTGAATTTACACGCTTGCTTTATCACGTGATTTTGACACGAGTGTTCATCTGCGAGCATTTCTTGTGGTTATCGGCGACCTAGCAAAAATTTCATCTGCCGGGATAAGTTCCCTTACGATCAAGTTATTCCTAAGATGAGTTATTCTTTTGGAAAAGGCAGCTCCTTCCTGGCTCGCAGCTCCTGCTAACGAGGTTGGAAACTGCGCTTCCAAAATCGATTCTGGCCATACAAATGCCTTCCCTGCCACTAAGCGTCATTTGGTCAAAACTATTTGCAGTGAATATTCAAACAAAATAAACTGAGAAACCAAAGGACTATTTGGATGCACTAGGCAAAAACTGAATTAATTCCATTGTTCTGATTTTAGAATCTCTGTAAGAAAAAGATGTGCTGTTGTCAGAATATAAGATCTAGTAAATGACCACTTGGGCAACCTCAAGTCACAGGTCGACGTGTGAAAAACGCATCACGAATTCCGAAGTCGCTTTCTCGCCTTTACAAAGACAAGTGTTGATACCCACTATTAGGAATATTTGATACGTACAAAACTAGTATTGTAATGAACAGCAACTCAG
This sequence comes from Fasciolopsis buskii, assembly GCA_008360955.1. Lineage (NCBI taxonomy): Eukaryota > Metazoa > Platyhelminthes > Trematoda > Plagiorchiida > Fasciolidae > Fasciolopsis > Fasciolopsis buskii. The sequence goes on from LUCM01004140.1 coordinate 1,741, forward strand.
AGGTCCGCAGTTTTGTCATTATTTTCATTATGATTATTTATTTGGAGACCACTTTTGCCTAGACTCCTTATGGACAAGAGATATATTTTAGAGGTAACCACGGATTTTTCGTGAGCCCTTGATTAATGGTCGAAAGGGTTGCATCCTCAGGAATTTTAACTAAGGTGAACAAACTGAACGGGGACATCCTATTAGTTATCACCGTCAAATGAGCACGTTTAGTCACAAAATTTAGTACATGAAATTTGCTTGCGCATCATATCCACAAGAAAGTTTCAAAAAGTAGTTGAATGAGGTAGTCACAATATGATAGCTTTGATTGGTATGTGTAAATAGGTACGTAGACGTATATACCTGAGAATACAGACGTATGATTACTTTTATTTATGTAATTTTGTCAGAATACCGTTAAAGATAAACTCTTCCTAATCCTTGAATGATTTCAAATCACAAGCATAAAAATGTTATAGGTAGTTCGCAATATAAGCAAGAACCAGAAAAATTTCTGCAACAGGAGGATGCTCCGAAATTAAGGGCCGGAACCATAGAATACGTCTTCCAGTGCTGATGTAAAATATCGCGCCATTCATCATATCATCCTTTGGGTTTCGCTTAGCTGGATAGTGTGTTTCTTTGGAAGCGCAGCCGTTGAGGCTAATCCAATAACCAAAACCAAGTTAACTCCTCTGTAAGTCATTGGAATGGCAATGGTTCGTGCAACACTGTATGCAGACGTACGTCTTTCGCATCCACCATCCGTGTCCGCAACATCTAACTGAAAACAGATCCCCCTGGATGGCAAAAGGTACCCGGTTTGATGCCGGTTCGTGGGGTCATCTTTTGGATGCTTATTTCGATTTTTATTCTACTTAAAGAAATTTTACCTTAGAAATTGAATAACAGATATCGGAACATCATTAGCGCAGAATTAGCTTAAAGGCAATCCCGTGGACCAGGGAAATAGCACAACATTTACTCCGAACACTCTTGTTGACAAATTGGAAAACTACTGTTTTTTCACTATCAGATTCAGTGCATTTAATGGACAGTGCGAGTGGATTTCTCATTTATTTGAGGCAGCCCTATTCCGAATCCTACTCAGAATGTGTATCAAAATGATAGTGATGCGACCGTGCAGCCTTCGTTGTTACGCCTCTCGACCAGCCTGTCATTTGGGCTGTTTCGATCCGTGCTACGGCTTTTTCGAACGCATACGAAAAATGGACAGCTGGTTGAAAGGTTTCAGGCTGAAAGCAAATCCGCGAGCGTTACATATGCGCATTGGATGCTTACATCTAAACACTGATCATTGTCATGGTATCCGTTGGGGAATTAATTTTTTCACTCATTTTACTTTTTATATTAGATGATATCTACATTAGGGAGCTTCTTATGCCGTTGCCTTATGTACCTTCCCGGCAGAGCGAAAATCGCACCGAACAGTCGACCGGGATTTTATTCAACTAGAAACAGATCAACCGTTCTTGACAAGCAACGGGCATGCACTGGTACGGAAGCACTCAGCAGGTTGATTCCCTAATCTACGTATGAAAAGTCCGCCTGGTCCGCTATTTTTTCAGTTTACTCTGAGGCTTACTCACAGTCCAACTCATTGCAAGAGGAAGTCAACTCGAATGATGATGAAATGTTTGCGATCTAAACTCCAAGCTCAGTGATCACATCCCCGCGAAAGCACTGTAAACTTGGCATCTTCCATTTTGGTTACTTGTGTTTCATTTAGTTACACCTGTGACGGGCTACTGAAATTTTAGAACCGTTCTTAACGTGTTCACTTGTAAATGATGCCTGATAATCACTAAGCCCGGAACGATCGCAGGTAACGAAAATTCTGTACAGTATCCGATTTGCAACTCTTGTTGTTAGGGCTCGGAGTAACGGTGATGGTGTTGCCCTTTTCTGCCCTTCATTGTCTGATTAGTGACGGCTCATTTTGATCGGTTTCTTTTCAGCCGGAAAGTTGAATTGTTGGTTTAGGTCGTTCCCGGATCGCAGTAACGGGGTGGTAAAAGTCTAGACGACGCATAATTGGGGTTAGTCTGGTTCGTGTGTGAAACCATTGGATCATCGAGTGACTTAATTATCGCCATGTTGTACCATGTGTAGGGTAGCAGTCTAGGATTTATTCACACAAACAACTGCCCTGAAAATCGTATCCAGACCAGGAGAAATTTGGAACGGAAGGCACGAAAACATCCACATCCGGTGATTGGTTTAGTCTGAAAGGTGGCAACTGTGCTGAGTAACCGGAATCACTCGGCTTTCAGCTGAATTTTACCAGTTTGCTAAATTGCCCTGATACTTCCAGCTGCAGTGGTTTAAAGGTTGACAAGTAAACCTGGTGCGTTCATTACTTCCATTTTCAGTACGTGAACATGTACAGCGGGACACTCTTGACAGTTACAACTGACTAGTCGCTCCCAGTATGACAATGAAAAGTTGAACCATCACTCACCAACCGTTAGGTGAATCTTTGCTGATCTGTTTGTTGCCGCGTAGATGTGGACAAGATTCATCTTATACTGATAATGCTCAACCATGAAACCATGGTGGCATTGTACAGCTATTTCATCCTTGATAAGAATCTTCAGCATTGCGTAAACACGGTGCTCTTATTGGGGAGCGAACCTCTGGGTGAGCGAGCGTGAAGCGAACTCCTTAACCGTTACACTACCAGACAATCGTCTCAGTTCTTGCAGTCAAACAGACCAGCCATACTTCATGTCTCGCGAAAGTTCATTGTTCCTAAATTTACTGATTTTAATGGAAACGTGGAGTGCAGAGACCATAAGTGTTGAACCTAAAGTTTGTTTATTAAAGAGTCACGATTGTCTGTTGCTGGTGTTTAAGCGACATGGTTTTTACCACTTTGCAGTTCTGTGATTAATGATACAACTAAATAAATAATTTATGATATTTAGAATCCTGACAACGCACCTGGCCCTAAAAGGAAATTAATGCCAACCGGAAGTGATACTGCTGGACTCAGCGGGTGGTATTTGCCGCCATAATCTTGCTGTTATTTCCTCGTTTTTCGAGTTCATTTCGCGAAGATCCCCCGTCCAGCCTTGATAACATGCAGCACAAGCGCAGACATGTGCCTCACGAAATGACGCCCTGCGAAGTAATATTCATACGGGGCGAAGTTTATTTGTTGGCTCTTCTTCAGATTCGACTAGAAACTAGAATTTCGGGAAATTCTAACCGTTTGCCAAAGCAATCGACTAATAGTTGTGCAAACCCAACTGTCTACACGGACTGTTTGTTTGACCGTGTTCGTTCGTCCTCTCATCACTAGTTTAGCCATCATCAATTCGATCTATCAGTTTTACATGGTTTGGTCATTCGAAAGAAAAAAATGCAGACTAATATTTTCGCCTCAGTGGTCACTTTCTCGGTTGGTTTTATAGGACGTTTCCGATCTCTTTATTCCGTTTGCAATACGAAATCTACAAAGTGTGGACAAAAAATTATTTTGTACAGATGTCACTCAAATAGGATCCATGAACTCATGTAGGTAGCACGTTTTTAACAAACTCCATCCTAATTATTCCTTCGAAATTTTTTCGTGGCTTGCATTAGGTGGTAATCCTATCGCCCACTTGGCAAGCATGGTTCATTGAACTGGATAGCTCATTTGTTGCGATACGTCTGCGCTTTATAAAATCCCTAATTTGGTAGACATCACCGTGGTTTGTTGCCCCTTAAGGCTGCATTTGTAGAACTGATGTGCTTGTCTTCTTTGTTCACGTGTAATTCAAAACCAAAGTGGTAATAAAACAAATTCTAACCACAGGCTAAATTACAAAATTGGTTTCGTTTATCATCTGCAAGCTTGGATACATCCTCCTCCCAAATTCCAAAAATGAAAAGAGGAAAAAAAACCGTAGTGGTGTCAGACGCACCTTTGACACAAGGATGGAATAGTTCCTGTAGATACTAAACCAACAAAACCCTTAAGGAAGTCAGCTAAGTTCAATCAATGTTTTGCAATAACATGAATAACAAGCACTGCTGATGCGTGCCACTACAGCAAGTTGGATGAGGAAGTAAAAATGAACAAAGCCACCGAAAGTAAAGTAATGATCCCATAAAATAGAACATTTTTCCTTAAATTTGACCATCAACCTAACTAGTTACATGTTTCGCTCAACTGGCTTTAGGTCTGCGGAAACCACAGGACAGGGTACAAATGAATTGACTGGGCAAACCTGACTGCAATTTACTTCGTTACGTAAACCATTCAAATTCAAACGTGAATAAAACAAATCTAACAGTTTTAGAGCATTTCTTTATTTCAAAACCCTTGTCCACGTTGATACTACGTAGAACAAATTTGTTATGTGGGATGTTTAAGCCCATTCTTGTTATGACCATCAAGCTGAGTTCATTCGATGAGAAAAGGCTTTTTTGCGGTTATTTCGTAGCCTGTCTATCTATCTGATCCAGTGTGATAATTGGTTTTTTACGACACATTAGCCAGGAGCCTAGTGGCAGCTTCAACCCAAGTCTGTCCCGTACGTTTCGCAAAGTAAAACATTCAGGACAAGTAGCAGTCCAAACTGGTTGTTGTACAATAAGCAGTTCGTGATTTTGTTCTTCAATCCCCCTCGGGTTCCAACCTGCGCTTGAATACTGCTGATACGACTATCGCTGGCCCAAATGAAAAGTGTCTTAAATGTAGACCCTTGCCTGTGTGAGTCTCTCGGTCAAATTGGAGATACATAATTAGCTTTTTCCTCAACACAGACACATTCGATTTTGAGGACTGGGAAACTGAGCCTGATTCGACTCATCTGCATCAATTTCATTGGGTTTCCAACTAAAAATAATAGCACCGGAAGCGACCTGAGAGCTCTTTTTCTCCTGTAACTTTTTACTGTTGCCACGCTACGGTGCAAAACAGATGACCAACCTGCGACAATCAGATGATTTCACGCTGATCAGTTGGTCAAATTTAAAAATTTAAATCATTCGATTCTCTTGATCGGTGATTCCACGACATACGTATCGTTAGGAAAGGAGTTGGCACACGCTGGGGGAATACAAATCGCGAGAGGATTGGATCTGCGAGATACACGACCGAACGTCGAACTTTTCACCAGCTGACTGTTGTCTGCTGGAGATAAATGGAGTGGTGCCCAGTCAGATGTACCACAATGTGCATTGTTATATTCTGTGCCATTCGTGAAGACAGGTAAATCTCCATTTCAATCAGCGAATCGGAAAAAGTTAGTCAGCCAATATTGTAACGGGCGAATGTAGATTTTACCGGTTCGAGCACCCCCAATACCGACCGTTTCCGCATCTAGCAGCGTTGTGATAGGTGCAGATTCAATTCGAACACACTAGTCAGTAGCCAGACGGGAAAATAACAATATCGGTAATTTAATCACTTCGACTTTTTCTGGCATTGATATCGGTTTCTAGCCAATTTCTGACTGAATTTTGTTTAAAGTTCACCGAATTAGTTCAGTTCCACATAATCTTCCTCATACTGCTGAAGCGGGAAAATGGACGATCACGCATCAGTGCACATTTTTCGTGTCTCGCCGGTCTGTGTTCTCCGAGTATCCACGCAAACCTGAATTTTCCAGTCTACAATATTGCGTGACAAGTACCATAGAAAAAATTGACGCTAACCAGCGGGATGAAATAGAACTGATTTTCAATGAATAAGCATTCTACTGGATCCGGTTTACATGCCCGTAAAAATATAATGCGAATGAGGCTAACTTGTCCGCCAATTAACCTCATTTACTAATTGGCATTTGGTGCTGATTAAAATCAAACGGCCATATGTCAGTGTGCACTGATTGTTCAACACCACATACATGCACTGACCAAACTGCTTTTCGTTTCGCCTTTACGCGGCAAGATTAGACTCACTGTCAATCCTAGTTGAATGAATGACTAAATGGGTTCCCTGATTCCGTTCTTTTTAATGTTTCCAGGTTGTATGTTTCAGCATTATTTGTAAAGAATGTTATTGCAATTAACTATTGTTTGTCGGCTTCGTAGGTCGATTGAATGAATCTTTTTAATGGACGGAGCTAGACTTTTTCTGTCTTCACTGTCATCCATCTATCAGTAGTCCGTTTTGACCTCATAGTCCTCTTGTACACAGTGATACCGTATCCGCAAACCGGACTCAGCCATTCCCGGTGCCTGGTTCTCTTCACCATTATTTGCCTAATTCGCACACACAATACTTATCCCTCAAGAAACACAGGGTCGCTTGGACTGCTCCCGGCTACGGGGATAATGTGCGCTAGAGTGCTTTTCAACCCGACAGAAAAGAGAGCACATAAATTTCGTTAAGGATGGCAGCTACTGAAATTCGGTGGACAGCGCGTGGTCAATGGTGGTAAAATACCCAAGGTTTTTCACGATTCTGATTCCCGAAAAATGTTCTCAATTGGTAAATTATTTCAGAATCTGGAACTTTAGATTTGATAATTTATACTTTTGGCTTTAAAGTAAATCGTCGCTAGAGTGGTTTTGAAATAATTTACCGTTTGAATCCGATTTTATGTTTATGATTTGACACTATGGTAGATTTAGACATCACCGAGAATTGAAAGATTTAGGTTAGGAAAACCTAATTGCCTTATCACCTTCACAATTCCAACAGCGTAATCCCGGGTCAATCCGGTTCCTTAGATCTGAATCGTGGTCAACGATTGAATGTTCTCACTTTGATACAGGGCAGGCATAAAACGGGATATTTTCAATTATTATGGCCCCGGTATATCCTGGATACTGGGGCTTCGGCTTGATCACGGAAAGTAGTGCTTAACAAATCCTGGTGAAGGCATAGCAGTTTGATCACGGGAGGTGAAGCGCTAAATTGTGGACCATAAGAAAATCAAACACGCCAACAGACGTAGGGTGCGTGCGTGTGTGTGTGTGTGTATGTGCGTTTAGGTAGTTGTAAATTGGATTACATCGGTATCAGAATCTAATCAGTTACCATAATTGGCTCGGAACAACTATTCGCCTCGGTTTTTTCTTCCATTTGCGCAGCTCTTTGAATTCGCAAGATGAAAGCAAAGTTCTATGCATATCTTAGTCAAACGTGAATTAAATTAGATCAGTTCTTCGCATGAATTGGTTTTGTAAACCGATGCAACAAGGAGGAAAATACCTCAGCTTAACAGAGAACAGATTTTGCATACTATTAGAAGTTTCAATCATTTTCTAACCTCAGTCAGATGTAGTCATATTTGGTATATGACATAATAGAATATACTTCATTGTTTGATGGCGTTTAGTACATTCGTGGAAAGCAGATTCACTTTCTTTTCCAGATCAAGGGTGCAGGCATCGACCTGATTGAATCAGTCCTTCTTTCATCCATCCAAGACAATAAAAGCATTTCGTTCTGTTCGAATTTGTCATACCTACGGAGAGGGAAATTTTTGGCAATATTTGGCACGCACGTTGTTGTGAAATGGCGACGAATGCCAATTATAAGGTCAAAACCTGAGATAAGTGCTAACTTATTTCTCAGCCCCCCAAAATAACTGACCATTAAACCCAACATGACCTTATTGCAATCGGTGGGCGTTCATGAAAATTTGAGTAGTTGATGAAATTATCAGTGCAGTGATTATCATCGGCGCGGACGAAAACAAATGTGTTACCGTGTTCTAAGTCACAAGAACAATGATGGAATCGATAGTAACTAGTATTAATAACAACAGCACTGGTAATGATAACTGCAATGGTACTTACAACAATACTCCTTAAATATCTTTTTCATTTACTGTAAAAAAGAAGCGTGCACAATATTTCAGGAGGGCAGCTCGGTCATTAAAAGACATTCAAACGGGAAAGTCAGCAATTCCATGCCGAGTTTGACTTGTGGCTTTTACTTTGCAAAGCTATGAAATTACCCACTTTAACGTGGCAGTCACGACAACAACAAAGAAGGCGCCATCACACGCTAGGTGCAATCCATACGTTGTTCTACTGCAAAACTGCGATTTTTGTTGCTTGTTAGAAGCAAAGTACGTGGACGTAAAGACCAGGAACTTTGAAATCTTAAGCGTGAATGGTCAGAAATATAGCCCATGCTATAAACTCTAAATTATCTCTCTCGCTCTCCCTCTTTATCGATCATTGGTAAATGCATGGACAAATACTTGTTAAACACCCATCTTTTGTTTGCAAAATGTACTACTTTTGATATCCACTTCAGTGTATAAATAACCAATAAAATTTTATATCTATCGGATTTTTAAATGTTTTGAATTTTTTCTATTTGTTTTTTCTTACATTAGGTATCTTTATTCATACTGTAAGTGTTATATTGCATTCTATACTTTGTACGTGCATATTTTCCGATCAGCTGAATGACTAACTCAGTGTTAATATTTGCCTCAATCATATTCCTTAAAATAATTTCAACTCACCACTGAATGAACTGGACCTCTGGGGAACGGATGGGAATGGCAGGTGAGAGACAATCTGGACAGTCGAGTGATAGACCGCTGGTCGCCCTTCGATCGAATTCTGGCCAATGTGTTGACTAACACATGGATTGCCCCGGCTAGACGAGCACTGAATCACTCGTGGCTTCGAGGGAAAAATATAGATCCAGATGCTACTAGCGGCGACCTATCCGGACTTACCGACTCGGACAACTATTACTACTACTACTACGAAGACCGTACTGATCCAGGCTCTGTCCCAACCAACCAGAACAGAGGTCGTTCCAAAGAGTCACGAGCATTGAAACTAACGAATTTTCTAGGTGTACCTCAGCCCGCCCATGCTCGACTCACTGGTGCCAGAATATGGAATAGGTAATCAATCTTTTTTGATCTGATCAAGCCACTTGATAACATGTTGCGAATTTCAATTCGTATAGTTTCTTTCTTGTTTTGTGCTAACTCACCTAGTTTGCAAACCTCCAATCTGATTTTTGCCTCCTAACTGATCTTGGTATTCTTGGGATCATACCAAACGGTTCAATCAATTTCATTTAGCCAGCATAAGTTGATTTCTTGAGGCTTGCACAGTGCACTTTCATTGAACAAGATGTCAGCATACGTAAATTTTTAGTTCTTACCTTCACTTTTTTCTATTTGAAAATAAAACGAATACTGTTTCTTACAATCCTTGAAGTAACATCTCTTGCGACAATGTGGATTCTATTAGTTTGAATTTCATCATTAAAAAATATATGTTTCCAGCCCCGTATTAGGCGTTACACTTACCCCAATCATTTTCCCACTGCGAGCTTACCAGAACCGGTTATAACTTCTTATGCTTTTACTTGGGAAATTGGAATAGACGTTAGCATGGTCATCATCCATCTCGGAATACGAACTTCCTTGTTCCCATTCTGAAACAGTAAAAACGGCCTTCTAGAAGAAACCCATTTTTGTTAGAATGACTTGATAACGGTGAAGGCCTTTTTGAAACGAAATGCTTTCATCGGTAACGAAGATGTACGTGCCAGATCGGGGCAATACACTGGCAGTGGAATCACATTTGAATCGTTAGGAATTTGAATGGATGATTAGACCTCGTAAGAATTGCGGGAGTGATTCATCGCTGAACCGATAGCATGCTTTCTGAGTGTGTTTCATTTTCATGGTCGTTTGTTCGTTCCAAGCGGGACTGATCTTTTTTCAGCGAACACCTGTCAAACGGGTCTCGAAGGGAAAAATGGCAAATTGCCTTTATTACAACAAAATGTTTGCCATCTGAAAAAAACTTACACTTAGTCAGCACAAATTATCGTGAAACAAGCCTGAACTCTTATTTTCTAATCACAATCAATGCATGTTTTTGTTACTTAATGGTATTGCATTAATAAAACTTGGCTAAACCACATTTGAGTTTGATGAATGAATCAGTGGTGGTCAAACATCTCAGTTTTTACGGTATCCTGTCGGCTTTCTCCAGCAACAATCAATAGAAGGGCTATTCTGTAGAAACAGAAGTTGAAAATTCCTCATTCCACTCGAACCATCGGCATGATACTAATCACCACTCGGACGGAGGTCTACTGTCTGAAAAATGCCTTAACCACTGAAGTTTCGATGTTTGATTGGTAATAAATAAATGAAACCATAAATTTAATCTATTTCAGCAGTCGAAAAGATAAACGTTTCACTTGTTTAAATCGGTTGCTGGTCAGCGACATCGTTTGGTCTCCAATGGAGTCAACGAGTCAATGAGCTTCCTAAACCGAGACCTCAACAGCCTTTTTCATTGCTTACTTTTATTCCCTAAAATAGACTCAAATTGTGGGCAGACGTTCGCCTCCTGTGTTCTGTTTGATTCAATCTGAGCGTATAAAATGCAGAGCTGTTTGTTCAGGTAATTTGCCCGGCGATTAAGGAGCTGCTTTCTTTCGCTATCACGCTGGATACATTCTGCTCGACTGCGCTTACTGATGCGCAGGAAAAACAGTGTCATACTGTGGCTGTTTGGTCTGTCATAGCCCAGCATAGTGTGCATCAGTAGACCATCACTGACAAGGCGATACCTTAATTTGGTGGTTTGCATAGCCGATGACATTTTGGACTGCATCATTTAATTTTGGCACTGTAAAAATTAGGGAAGTTGGTTAATTCATTTAGCATCCACAACATAGCCATAGCAACGATTTGATTCTCTGGTAAATTCCTTTTTGTTACTTCTAATTTGAGGCGCACTACGCTTGAACGCTGTACCTTGAGAGGCGGCAAAACGGTACTGAAAATTTGATTTAAATAAATTATTGCCATAGCCCATTTATTTGTTCACATTTTCCATAAATGAATTTGGGATTGTTGCCCTTAGTTACGTGTTAAAAACGTCAAGAAATAATTACTGAAATTCTGTTAGCCATATCGTGTAATCGATTCATTTTAACGAGCACTCCACTTTCGTCCTGCTCCTCGCAACTCCGCATATCCTACACAAATGAAATTCCCACGACGGAATGCGGTGGCATTTGATCCCCTAACCAGTTTCCGCAGCTTGGTCCCCGGCCTACCATCTCGATTCTACTATGACGTTAGCAGCCATTTTTTGGAACAAACTCATAGCGCTCCCCCGTTCGGGTTGTCAAACAAGCATATCACACGACATTTGGATCAACGCTATATGCTTTCCAACGAAGACTGGAAACATGTGGCCGGTGGATATTTGGGCGATAACCCAAACCAGGCCTACCGGTAAGTGTTTATTATTTATTGTACGATCCTAACAATACAATGGTTCACTGAACTCCTACCAGGAATTCCAACTTTCCATTGAAATATATCATGTGTTCGTTTAGAAGTATGGAATCTCCCATCACATAGTTCCAATTTGAAGCCTTACAAACCGGCGATATTTCACATATCCGTCGGATTTTGACTGAAATTGGGCATGCAATATACAATCATGCACGGACTACCTCAGCTTTTGGGATATTTGAGTTGACTGCCGACAGTCTGATTTTAGTGAGACTTTCAGTTTTTATTTATTTGTAAATACTGTTTTATCCATTTAGTTTGGTTTGCAAAATAAATCAATATACTGTGCAATAACTTCATCCGATTAGGGGCACTCAGTTTCGCTCTTAACGAGAATCATCAACGATGCACCTCAGTTGATTCCAGTTCCGCACTTGAGCCCCGGACGAACGATTCCGAGACAAAATCTGTAGCCATTGGGCAAGTGGATCCACAATATCGAATTACCAATTTTGTGCATTAAAAGACTTATTTTATTTGCAAGGTAAAACTATAAGTGCGGCTGTTCGTACTGTGCTTCAGATAATTCGATAGAAGACGGTTCTTTTTTAATTGGCTGTGTTGTTGATGAAAATTCATTTTTAGTTGTATCACGGAACAGTTCTAATGTTAACGCACTTTCCGGGAGTAATATTCAAACTAGATAATCCTACTGAGGGCAAACCGTAACCAGATTATTTTTTATGTGTATAATCAACAGCCCCTAAGAAGTTTTAGACCATGTACGCACACTTTATTCTCTGACAGATGAGAATCTAGGGCGCCGAATTCCTTGGTAAGTTTGAAGTCAATCAAACTGATTAAAAGGTGACCAGACTGTAAAAGGGGAGAGTTTGGCCGTTAGATTATTGAATCTGTTTGGTGGAATTCGTTTTACAATTGTCCCCGAGGAACAAACTATTCACTTCACACAATATCCGAATAGGCACAATCAATATGTGATGCTGATTGATGAACAATTATGTTAATGCATTAAATTGGTCGAAGTTTGACGACCGAACGAGAGTTCCCTGTTTGCAGTCAAACATCCTGCCACGTGTATTGATGTCGCCCGAAAAATTGGGCTGAATGATAAAATATTCTGCGGCTGTGATGAAAACTCATGCCACCAGCATTTGGACCAGTCATTCGTAAAAACATTTGTTTCGTAAAACTTGATATGATTTTGTATACTTTTTTCAGCGGCAATCCATTAGAGATGAGAAATTAAAACATGAAAAAATATGAAATTTCCTCCCAATTATTTCCAAAGCGATAGGCAGAGCGTGCATCGATCAAGGTCGATACTAAGCAATCAGAGAGTACACATTGCAATTTTTATTGTCCCTGACATCGATCCGTTGAGAACAGATGGATTTTATGCTATTGAGAATGTTGATGCGACTTACGACGAAGAATCCTATGAAAGTTGTAGCCATCGAAATTTTGCAATGCATCTTAACCCTAACATGGGTCAATAAATGAAATACCTTCTAACATGAATTTACTTCACCTCTCTTGCAGTGATGTTGCTTTGTTTTATTACTGAATGATCTATTTGAGTTTCGACAAAGCAATGTCTAGCCCGTTAAGGATTATTGTTCCTGAAATAGTGGTTTCAGATGCCCAGTTTATTAGATCAGTAAATTATGTGTGGAGTAGTCTCCATTCCAAAGAGTACAGATTCCAAAAATGTCATAGAAGAGCAAAGGCAGACGCTTATTTTCTCAGCCAGTTTATTAGAAATGAAGCATCGCAATCACCTTTGACGTTAAATAGTCCGATGTACTTCGATCATACTTACCGTCATTTCGTAACCATGCCATCTTGTCGATTATTTCAAACTTTTGACACCTTCACAGGATACAATTGATTCGCTTCTGTTATTCAACTTAGAAGGAATAGCAGCTAACTAATGATTTTCTAAATGTAAATATACTGTTTTCAGTTCCCATCTTTTGATGACTGGATATCTCACAGCCAACTGATGCCAGTACCGCATGCTGTTCGTGTTTTCATTGTTTACTGTCATAACTCAGTAATGCCAATAGACGGCAGCTCATACGAGAAACGCTATGAACCAGCAAATTGTCCTCGTTATTTTCTATTTCTTTATTTTGTAAAATGGAACGATTTATGGATCCCAGATTTCATTTGTTCACAAGTTTTCTATTTGGACATTTCCTCCATTTTACGTCCCACAAAACGGTCACCAGTGCATACATTATTGCCATTCTCCTTGATAAATGTAACTGTTCTGTGTTCGGAAAGAAGCTGGTTGAAATTCTGTCTCCTGGACTTGTTGCATACTTGTTTGCACAGATTTTCAGTTAATTTGTCTCTAATCAGTGACATACATCAACATACACAAGAAGCTGGGAATAATTTTGGTCATTGCCACGTTGTGACAACAGCTACTGCTCATAATTAAAAATAAACGATTAAATAAACGTGGAGTAATATATGCAAAATACGATCAAGCTCGTTTGTTAGACAAAAACATCGCGTGCGAGTTAAGATCGTGTGCCGTCCCTATCTGCATAAGTCCAGTGATTAGGGTGTTCCAAATAACCGAACACAACTCAGTAATAGAGAATAAGCAGGTGGGATCTAGGCTAATACATAACGATTTCTGGTTGAATCATTTCCTGTGCGCACACTTCGATACTGACGCCACCGAATTCCTTTCAGTTTATCTGGGTCAGGATGGACATGGCTGGCCCTACTCGGCACAGTTTTCCCGTGGCCAATGCAACCATACGTAAACCTTTGCTTGAACTCTTCGACAGCCATTTTGAGGGTGGGTTTGAGCGAATTGTGCATTTTTCACGCATCCATCTGGCTTGTTCTGCAGCTAATCAAGACAAACACTTCAAGAGTTGGAGCCGCATGAAATCGTTGAATGTGCCCAAAACAAACAGACAGAATGCAACCGAACGGTGCGCGCATATGATGGTGGCAGAGATAGAGGGAGAGACAGAGAGCGGGAATTCGACCTTCGCCAAAGCAGTGATGTGACTGTAAGTGCCGATCCAAACACCGATCAATCGGCCCGACACCCAAACCTTGAGAGATGAACCTGCAAAATGTCTCACACATGTGCACACAGGTGTACCCTTAATCTGACACAAATCTTGGCTCCTGTCTAACAGATAGACTGAATAAAGAAGAAAAAGGAATGCGCATAGGTCAAATGGAAAATATGACATCAGTTTTGACAAGAGAACGAGGCAGATGTTTTCAGCTTTTGGTCAGCCCTTACGCCCCTTTTTTTAAATGTGGATGATGGTGGGGCTTAGGTTTGACTAATCGTAACCAAACTGTACTTGTGGAAGAAATAGGAAACAACGGTTGTTAGGAGTGCTAGAGGCTGGGAATATCGGAATCGAAACACTAACTTTATTGGGTAGTTGGATAAGGTTTGGATGATTTTGTGAACATTTATATGCTTTCTCGTGTACATATTTCCCCGATTTCGCGAATATATGTGAGTATGTGATATGCGCTGTCATGTAATACTTTTGTTCACTTACATATGCAGTATTCGTTATGCTGAATGTTTTTAAAACGAATAAATGGTGAAAAATGTCACTTAGATGAAAGTCGGACTGGTTAATTGTAAAAGAAAGGCTCTCGATTCTGTCTGGATCGCGCTTTTCATATCGGATTTATAGATCCTTCAATTTCTGTGCCACTAGCCACGGATATATTTTGTTGAGAAGAATGTCTGTAATGTGTGAAACGAATGGTTAACTTTGATGTTGCGGAATTCTTACGTGACACGCCGCGTGAACAGTGCTGCAAAAGCCAACCGCGAGACGCCAACCGTGCTACCTTCACTTGCTTTGATGGCCAGGTTTCGCATCCATCAAAAGAAAAAATTACCAAAGCCCTCTGATTTATAGGTGAACATTGAAGTCGATTTTTAATGCCTTGGAGTGCAGTTTGGTTTAGACTAGTAGATTTTGAATAGAAATAGTCATTTGGAAAAACGACCTTAATATAGGGTAAACCCGGTCTCGTAACGAGAGGCTTTGCAGTTTTAGGTGTACAATTTAGCGTATGTACAATTCTTGTAATTAACATTAAACAACTTATCTGTCCTCACCTTATAAGGCGCAATTAACTTAGTAAGCATGGAAAGTTCCCGTTTTATGAATAAACTCGGAGAAGATCAAGGCAAACTCCCGAAATTTTCTGCATCGTATTAGGGCCGCAGAAATGTGGGTCCACAAATTGCTATTTCTCTCGTTCTGTTTGTGGAATTCGATAAGTTGATAACTACACTCGCTACCTCAATTACACCAGGCAGATCGCGGAAATCCTGTTGGTTACTTGCTCGAGCTTTTGACCATTTCGGACCAAAAGTTTTAGTCAGTGGACTATCGGAGCTAGCCATCAACGGTTTTCCACAGTTGAGATCTATGACAGAAAAGTTCCTTGTAGGAAGCTCTCAAAACAAATGTAAATCATTTAACAAAATGAGCAAGCGCCTTCATTGCAGAAGAAAGGCTACTTCAGTGGGTTCTGAGACACTTTTGATGGGACCGACAGGAAAGGTGATAAAAAGTTAGAGAAAATTGTCAGCCCGAGCCATTTTCCCACAGAATATTCTCCTTAGGCCAATTTCGGTCGGTTGAGTTTGATCCAAACGTCTAACTAGAGAACGTGTTCTAATGTGCCAGCTAATTGCTATTGTCGAGTTTAGTTGATCGCTAAACTGACACGGGAATCTGCTGTCAGTCGTAAACTGCACACAGATAACTGCGTTCATGCGGGTCACGAAAGTTTGCCTGATTGATGACTCGATTTTTGATGCAGTATGGGTGAGTAGAAAAAACGATGCACACAGGGGGACATGGGGATACGCACATCCGTGGACTAACAGTTACACAACATGCAAACAAACAAACATACACACGCTTCACACAAACGCGCACGTCCATGCACAAATAACTTCAAGCATTCTTCAAGGAACACGCAAAACCAAAACGACTCAAATTCGTCTCCGTTGGTCAGTGAAACAAGAAACGGTTTTAGGGTTGGAGATTAAAACAACATTGACTTGCACCGGAAGTCACAACTTTACTGAATTCATCTGACAGGCAGGCCACTCTTTGTGATCGAGTAGATGGTGAAGTGCCCATTCGGAGTAACTTTAGCATATTTGCGTTTGCCTCTGTCTTAAGTTCTGTGCGTGCTTTGGAGTCCTGTGTGATTCTCCTTGAGGATGTCCAGTCAGTCGTTCTCCCATAATGGTGATGGAAGCCATTTTTGAAGTCAGCCGTCAAAATCTTGGCACTGAAATGAAAGGCATTCATTCGCCACATCACACGGATTATTACTGTCTTTTGCCATTATAGATGAGAAAGATGCGTGAACTAGAAAATGACTTGCAAGCACACTTCATGGAGAATCTTTTATTACTTCTCGCAAAAGGTACTAACGAGATCAGATTGATTCACTCAGGTGAATTTACCAAATTTGATTTCGCTTGTTTAGTCGCAGTGTATAGTATAAAGGAACTAAGAGAAGACTTGAATATTCAAGCAACACCAAGTATGCCGTTGCGTAAATCAAGAAAATATCTTTGATTCAATACAGTTATTTTAGAAACGGAATCAGTGTACCCATACGAGAAACCGTTAACTGTTTCATGAAAAAGTGGCACCGGTGATCAAACGGATCAAACGAATCCTTCCAGTACCGGACGCCCTCCAGTTCTTAAAAATAATGTTCACTGTTAGTTCATTATTAAAAAGAATGAGAAACATAAATGATACAAAGATAGGATATAAAACCTAGTGGCCAGTCGCTGGTTGCGATCTGTACCAGCGGAGATCTATCACAATACATGATTCGCTATGGAAGATACACAGTCATTTTAGCGAAGAACCTTTGGCCGTCAGTAGCTTATCTATTGACATGATATCGCCATTTCTGGCCAACTCAACATTTCGAGGCAGGGCGCGGAGCTCCAACCTTGAAAATGCTTTCCGTCACAATATATTGTTTACGAGAAGCTTTTGATGAATTCTACAAATTTAATGCCCAAAGGTGGGAGGGGTGAGAAAACCATTTGATTGATCCAAATGCTAGCAATGTGACAACATGCTTTGGAGAACGTGACCTAACATAACATCAACTAAATTATTGGGCAAACTTTCAGTCGGATCTTCAAATTGCGTAGGACGTTTCATAATCTGAGTCTACCAAAACTGTTGTTTGCTTTCATTATGTTAGATTTTTCCCAAGTAGGCAGGGCGTTTATATTTTCTCGAGTCTCAGTTCTAGAGCACGCTAAGAGGTATGCGTGCAAATGACAAACAGTGAGGGTTTTCCTGGATTACGCACGGTTTACGTGTAAATTATTTGCGTATTTTCCTTTCGAATAATTGATTAAATGTTTCTGATTTATTTTTGCGCCATACATCGGTAAGACTGCTGATTACAAAAAAAATCGGTGGTTTTAATTTGCTTATCTTGAACGAGAATCAAATGCCACACAAACTTTGATGGTTTGGATTGCGAACAGAAATTGTTGCTGAATATATTTATGTTGTGTCCTTAAGATTGGGATTTTTTTCAACTTTTTCAAAAGCGAATGCGCTATATTTGCGGATTCGTGAACAGTCCGGAAGGTTCTGTTATTTCTGGAAACTTAACATTCAATTTTCACGTGATTATTCTTACGGTTGAAATGTTGTATCAGCCTAGTTCTTCAGAAATTGGTGGACTTCTACCCAGGAAGATTACACACACCGGTTTCAAATGTGCACAACTCTTATCAGCAATCTACAGAGTCAAAGCACAAACTAGAATCTTATATGAATAACAAACAGTCTACATGAGTCACCGGTCGACTGATTACTCACACAGTCATTCATCGCAAGTTTTTCGGCAGTAGAATAAGATTAATCTTTAAAAATATGTCACGTAGTATGGGTTTTTGTTGTATGCTGTGTGTTTTGGATAGATAACATTTTACCCACGACTCACCAAGCTACTCACAATCGGATCAGTTGTCCACAAACACTGCTAATGATTCAAACGAGATTCCAATCCCAACCTGAAAAATGAGCTTACAAATGTGGGGATGACTGGTCAGAAGAGTACCAGTAAGCGTACCTGATGCACGGTAGTAACCGCAAAAACTCGTCGTGTGCCTCAAGGGAAAATTATCCGTCCATCCATGTGTGAAACATACTAATTACAACTATTTCACAAACACTTATTTTTTGTCATAATTGGTTATCATCAAGTTCATTTGATCTCAGGTCTCATTTCAAACACGTTAGTCCGTGCTACAAAGTTGAGTTAGCCATCCGCGACTATAAGCTACCTGGAAGCGTTCTTTTGTATGCAGTCTTTTGACAAACCCACGAATAATGGAAATAACAGTAGATTTTAATTCGGTCAGCTTTGCAGCATTCCTGATGGGCATCCCTCGTTTCTTATCCGATGTTACTTTATGCAGGTTGCATCTATATATATATATATATATGTATATATATATATAGGATAACACCGAAATCGGTCGTGTGCTTCCGAGCAAATTTTGTTCACTTATCCAGGCACCACTTACCATATATATACGCATTTCGTATTAAATTTACGCTTCAGGCTAACTCAGAAACCGCAAAGCATGGGATTTTGTCGACTTTGAGACAAAACGTTTTCCCGAAAATAACTGTAGTGAGCTATTTTAAGAATCCGACCACATCACAGGGTAGTTTCGCCGAGTGCATTTGCCATTTCCATGCCACTTCCCTTTCTAAACCATTCACTTAGCACCAACTTTCCGTTCACATGGAGGCACACGTGGAAAAAACTAAATTCTTTCTGACTATCATAAACCATGCTTTGAGGTGAATTACTCAATATCCTTACATCAAGTTGTCAAAATACCGCAGAGCTATTTGATGCAGTGAACACTTAGTAAATTGTCTTAATGAACAATAACTTCAGGGCTGCGGTGCTTGAAGAACCGACTGATCTGAAAAGCCTCCGACATTAAAGTTTTCTCAGTGTTTCATCGTACGCGAACGCTATCCGTCAGTTACGAATGTTTACTTGCACTTCTCACATTCCAATCGACGGCTCACTTGAGCTTTGTCATCCTTTGATTGTGACACTTAAGCAGTGCAGTGTGTTATTTTCTGGTCAGTTAACGTCCACCTAGTTTGCTTGACTAAACGCCTGGAAGCAATTTCCACGAAATAAGACCGCAAGAAGGGAGGCCAAATCTAACATCCATTTGTTCATTTTTGATGTACTTACTGCCGTCTATTAATCATTTTAACACCCCGATCATTAGTCTGACAGTCGTTTCGTAGGTTTAGGAGAGCATAGGGGCACAAAATGTACCTAGAAGTTGGAATGTCCCAACCCTGTGTTATGCAAAAATACTTTCTTCTTCGTAAAATTCTTGAAGTTCATTTGCAGTAAAAAATGCATTCTTTGGAGCGAACCCGCCTCAGTAATCCATGCAGAATAGTGGGTTACTACATTGCCTTCTGTTTACTCCAACATTCTTCTTTGTTTCATCGTTATGCTTCTCTTTTACTGAAGTTAAAACTTGCATCTGTTTCGAAAAGGGAGTCTTGGTCAACCGAGCGCTGCCAATTGAGTTAGCTGACCGGGAGGACTCAAAACTGAAACGTTGCGGTTAAAATTCCACGATCTTGAACGATCGACCTCCATCGGTCTCCATGAGCGATACCACCGAAGATAGCACTCGTAAGAGGATTCAAACCAACCTGTGCATTGTTGCCCGTCAAATCCGATACCGGCTTGGTATCAGGCAGGCAGTTTTGATACTGATCGAGAACTTATGTATGAGTGCGGATAAGCAGGTATTAATGCGACTGATGTTCGGAGCTATTGTATAGGGTTCGAGATACGGCTGTGAAATGTTGCATACTGCCGAAAAACATGAAAACACTTTCGTGATTTAACTATGGGTTTGACGTTTTTGTATTCCAGTCAATCACCTATTTGTCCTAAATGCCGCGTCCATTTGAAAGCAGACGTAGGCATTCTGTCATCGGATTTTTGATTTACAAAAATGACGTCGATAGAACGAACCTCGGTGGACACAAATTATACCAATCAGAGAATTTCTAAATCCCTTGAATCTGCTAACAATACAGAAGCAAAACCACGGTTATAAACAGATTTAGTTTCAAGACAACATATTAGCATGCTGAATGAACAACCGTACGAGTTGCCAGATCAAACCACAAACAATGACTGATTAAAATATTTCTAGTTATTCCATCATGACCACTCGTCGAACCGTAAATTGATTAATTTTGGAAACTGACTTTCACTGAGTTCGGACAATCTCTATCTGTAATGTTGCTATCGTCAACTTTGACTCATGAGCTGATATACCTTCTCTCCTCTTCGTGGTATGCTTTAACGTCTGTTACAAGTAGCGTGAGCTTAACCTTAAATCTAACATGCGAGCACTACGGACGGTTCCTGCAAAGTTTAGCAGACCAAAGTCACAATTTATCTGACTACTGACTCTACTATTTATTGACACATCCACATTGGATTTTAATGTTCGTACAAAAACAACAATTCAATAAATTCTTTCGACGGATTAATTCGTTTTGACTAATAGTGAATCACAAGGTTGTAGACGTAAATCCCTTGTTTTTCTCTCCAGATAGACTTGATTGGTTTGCTATGAAACTTCTTTAGCTTATTCTTTGATTTACCAGTGTGCTAGTAATCAAACAGCGAACAAATATCCTCTCTGTTTTTGAGTGAATCTGTTTTAGGGAAAGCCATACGCAACCCAAGAACCGAAAGTGTTGAAGTCACCAAGAGTACTAGTGGATTCAGTACAGATGCATTCATATTCCCGCGTATATTTTATACCACAGCAGATAAAGCTGTCTGATCCACTGCGACGATTGCAGTGAGGAATATCAATGAAGATATTCGATTCTTTTCAATAGTCACGTGACCAATGTTTAATCTGTTGACGCGTTTGTTTTGGCTTCAGCTTCTGTCCACTTCATAAACCTTTATATTCGTCAGCTAAACATCATTTTGTGGGAAATACAAAATGAAAGGTCACTGTTATCAAAGTTATCACTCTCATTATTATTATTATTATTATTATTAGTGTGCGACAAACTCAACCAAAAATCTGCAGGTTCCGTTTTTCAGAACAGTAGAAACGTGATCATTTAAGTTTTTAGTTCTTTTAAATTATCCCTGGCACAGTTGTCGCTGTCGAATTTCAAAAGTCATCCAAGAAACTTATTAAGACTTTTCTTGATGAAGCAGGTTATTGCACATTTGTTGTACTCACTTTTGGCATTCTGCCAGAAATGATATAATTAGAACGCACTCCTGTCCTAATAAATGTTTGATTTCTGAATTATACATGCGGCGCAAAAGATAAACTGTAAGAGTGTGACCGCTTCTCCTTGGTGTCAAATGGGGGTCGACTTTCCATCTATCGAATTTCTTCGTGCTAGAAACCTTCTTTTTATTGTGAAAGCAAATAACCTGAGAGCTTTACTTCTTTACAGCTCAGCCGCGATAGTGTTGCATGTTCCAAGATTTCGTGGGTTCTTATAAACGAAAAGTGTTGATTGTATGGATAGAGAAGCTGCACTCAAATATTCTTGACTAGAAATGTACACATAAGCGTGTATATATTCATATTAAACAAGATATGTTTATAGGTAAAAGCTGTCAGAACCGCGATGAAACTGGAAACCATTGAGGGAAAGGCGGGGAGGAAAGAAAATACTGTTCAGAATTCATCTCCCTTGTGCCCTCCAAGTTTCCACTCCTAACTCAGGGGTTGTCACTTGGGACTTGCGGTTCCTTTGAATGCTTGACACTGGCTGATTGTCCTAACCGAAGTAGGAGTTGGCTTAAGGGAACCTAACTCGAGCCTCTTGCCAAATGGTCTAAACTGCAATGCATTAGGACGATCGTTGTGGCTGGTCACCCATTGGGTTTTGGTCATACGTCCTTCGGATAAGTCCAGATATCTTGGATATTAAATGGGCCCTTCCGCCACAGATGTCAGTAGGCACAAAATCATATAGCTCTTACGGGAGTACAAAAGAAATAGTATTATTAAACAAAGAGCTGAATTCAGTAGGTTTGGCCGACAACCTGCATTTATATAGTAAAACATTTTTTCTCGTAATTTGCCGTCGCAAAACACAAAGGTTTTTGCAAAACTTGGACGCTCATGCCATGAAAGTGGACGGAGCTTCCACGAAGAGCAGTACGGTTTATACACAAGGATACTTCCTGAATCTGACTCAAGTTCGACTCATTTTGTTACTGTTGGACGCTGTGATCATTCTGGCGCGTTGTTATCAAACATTCCAATTTATGCAAAAAGTTTGGTTCGGATCAGTGGCTCGAGTCTACGTAGAACGTGTCCAGGGTAGTCCAAGACAAGATGTTCATTTGGCGACGGGAACAAACGCCACATTACGAGATCAGTTTCGTGGTGCCCGTTTGGACGCCACTGATTTCTTGCATCCGGCCACCTGTTCAAACAACGGTGATCAAAAATCGGATGGATTCCTTCAATCCGGAAATTCGGTAAGTCTGTTGCCTTGTGTAGTTCCTGTAGAGCTGTGTATGGCCTGGTCTATAAGACAGTTCTTATAGGAGTTATCAGTCGTGCAAAACATCGGCTATATGAAAAGCAACTCATATCTAGACAATTCAGCAGCACGCACAACTTCTTCGGGAAAAGGGCCCCAGGATTCAGTTCTCCTAATTCCATGGAATTGAGTATTCTTGTTATTGAGTCTGTTACCTGTGGTTATCGCGTTGGTAGTTTACACCTAGACTGCAATAATCACAGACAAGTTAAAACATCGAATAATAATTACACGTGTGCGACTGTCAACCCATAGTCATCTACCAGTTTTATTCGTCGTCCAACTTCTCAAATTTTGTTCCATCCGGTTTTGAGAATAGCAATCAGTCTTCGGCTTAATATCCATTTGGATCAGATATCGATATGAATCCTGAACAACTTCGGCGAATTTTAATTCTCCCGCTTTGGTTTAGAAGGATCACCATTCTGATAAAAAGAACCAGGTGTAGTGAAACAGAAATACAGGATTTCACATGGATTTCATTACCCCAGCATTTCTTCGTGCTCCACACTTCTGCTTGTCCGTCAAATTTGAAAACTAATTCACAAATGGAATGTCATATGCCATAGAAAATCGTTTTATTTTAGCCGGAATATCTCAAAAAGAATCGGGGAAATTTAACTCCAACAAATGATTTAGAATTTGCAAACATATAGTCTAAAAGAATTGTATCTTGAGGTCTTCAAGAAAAGAGTACGGGAGCACTTTTTCTGTTCCTTGAAGCATTTCCTTACCCACAATGCCTTATACTCGTGAGATTCCTGTCACGCGCTTAGTTCACTACAAACATTCTGCAAACAAAGTTCCTGAAAATTCAAATAAAGGTTCAAAACTCGTAGTGGCACAAGTGAGTTAGTCATGTGACCAATGATCATAATGAAAGGGAGACTGATTTCAAATTCCGTTTTGCGACTGTCAAAACTTCAAAAATGTAATCTCCCAAAAAACACCGTCACTACGTTATTTCTAGACGCTTTCATTACGCCATATGCCAGGGGTCAAAAACGTTTGTTGCAGTCGGACGCAACATTTTACACCTTATTATTTCTCCAGTTAAAAATGTTTTAGTGAAGTGTGGCATGCTAGTTTAGAGTGGGACTTATGCCAAAAAAGGTAGAAAATTGATTTCTTGGAACAAAAGCAGCTGTTCCATCTAGGAAATTATTCACTTTTCTATCTCAAAATTAATTTCCATTAGCCAGAAGGGATAAGAGAACCATTATGTTAAAGCCTCCTGGGGGCCGAAAAGTGCTTTTTCTGGCATGTGTGAAAAATATGCGTCAGATATAGTGACTTGTAAGTTTTAATGATGTTTCCAGTAATCGTCTAATCCACCAGTGACTGATAATTTAATAACGTTTTGCGGTTCCTTTCATATTTGGTGGTTTAATTTAACTGTAGACTTCTTTTCACCTCACAATATTACGAAGTGGCATTCACTATACGAACTACACCTAAAGCTGTGCCCACAAGTATTTAAAAAATATAGGTATTTTTAATTATCACACTGGAACTAAACAACCAAACAAACGACAAAATGACAAAATAATTAAGCACATATTTTAGCCTTTGTAATTGGCTTTTTCATCCAATGCTTTACAGAGCGATGCATGTTGTTCCATCAGAACGAGTTTTCGTCTTGCTTGTTTTGGCGTTCCTGCTTTTTTCTACTTAAAACCGTGGCCCATCCTTAGTTCTTGTCACAGTCAAAGCAAAGGGGTTTGTAGTTGGTCAGAAACTGAAAGCAATTTCAGCCCCTCCGTCTCTTGTAGTGTGGACGAATGTGATAGTAAAACATTGCCTGTGATCTCACATGGGAATGAGTTAGCGTATTTGGACACTGGTGTCTCACGTACATGTTGGGGCTGCTTTGTGCATTTCGGAAAATACACACTTCCATCTGTCTCGTAGCCTTTTGAGAGTTCACTCGTTCCACTCGAGCGCAAGTGAGCAAGTGCCGTTGTAATGGACAAGAAAGTGTTTGGTCTTGTTTGAGCGTTTGTTTTCTTTTTGAATTGTAGACGACCAATCACGTCATGAATTAATGAAGCGTGAAATAACACAAACGGAAAATGTTTAATTCTCACTAAATTCGAGGAAAATTTCCCAGGTATTGAAAAGCAAAGCTAAACGCATTGGCTGTTGTCATTTAAAAGTTACCAACCACGAGAGAGTGTGTGTACGTTTCAACTAGATATGTTTATTATCGTCTAAATTAGACTGGCTATGCTCTAGGAAAATTTTCAAGCTACAGTAATGTGATAATTCTCCATTGTCGTTTAGCTTTACTCTAACCAAACAAAGTTTGAAGCATATTTCGAGGTCGATCTGTCATATACTTGATTCATTGCCTGAGTTCATATTGCGAGAACATGACACTGTCGGTTAACAGAGTAATTATCTTTCATTCCACTTGCCCTGAGTAAATTCTCTTAGGGAAGTTTTGCCTAGGGTGATTGGAAAGTCGGAAACTCATGCTTCCAACCGGAACAGCCATGTTGCGACACTTCATTAATAACTATTCGTTTCTGAGTTTCAAATATGCGCACAAGCATCCCTGTGTTATGCGTGGAAGCATGAAACTGTTTTCAACTGAAAAAGCAAAGCCGATGTCTTTCCCCAAGTGATATGCGACCAAAAAGCAAAATGGAGTCATAAATTGTGGTCACTTCCAACTCCGTTCCTGCACTTTTTCGCTAATTACAGATCTGCTAAAATAAAACCAATCAAAGGGACTCGGCATTAACTCCTCTTCAAACGGGTTAGCATACCAGTTTGCTTTCCAGCGAAATCGAATTATATGAAACCCAAGAACCGGAAACGCTAAATCACCGATTGACTTTAGACGACTGATTTTGTACATATTACAGATATCCGATATAAAAATCTTTATCATTTGTAGAAAACGCATCCAGCGTGTCCTAATAGTTAAGAATTTTCCGTAGTTTACCGTTTTTTTAAGTTTATTGAAGGCGTTAATTTAACACTAAACCGTTGTGGCTGACATTGCAGCATGCAGAATAAGCGGAACAAATCGAAGGTCTGTGTATTCTTCCACTTCCATTGCGTTCATTGGGGATGGCGAGACTACGGAAGCGCATAGCTATTTTTCTTTGCATGCCAGTTCACATTCGTCTGGTTATTTATTGTTTTTTTTTTCTTTTTTAGTGTGTTGTGGACTGGAGTTGACAGTGTAGATTTGCATCCGTCTAAGTTTACGTAAGACGGCTTTCTGGAGGACTGTCTTGAATGTATGTATGCTATTAGTGGGCATAAACAATGCATCTGCGACCGTTTGTTGTTACATCAAACCATAAGACTCGATCATGTTAATTTGCAATAGATAAAATAGTTCCCGGTCTTACAATCACAAGTCACGGAACAATTATTCTTGTGTTTGTATATGTGTGCCTTTGTGTCTTTCGTTTTCCCAATAACTGCTTTCGAGTCATTCAGCTTCATTTCTATCTCCATTCATTACTAATCTAGTTCCGATGTAGCCCACAATTCTTTATGGCTTGTGTGCCTCAAAATGAGTACGTGATCACAATGTGACAGCAGAAATCGAATTGCAATCCCAAGCTTTCCACCAACAAAGACATCAGTTCGGTCATATCGGTCAATTTGAAATATTCTGATTCGCTCAGTAAGGCATTCCAATTCGGATATGGACATAGAACAAACATGACTTTGTTTCTGCTTCACACAACGGAATCGTCATCCACTACCGTCGGAATGGTAACAAAATCAGACCGAGTAAATTGTCGCACGTATTCATGCTAATAGTCATAATGCTGTAGAAAAATCCTAGCCTAAACTTTGTCATTTCACTTGCGTGTATGAATATTCAAATGGCAAAAATTTGTCGAGCTCACTAAAGCAAATGAGGGATTAGATGACCAAAAATGGTGACCTGTAACGCTTGTTTCGTCTCCCGAATAAAAACATGTCTTCAAAACCAAATACGAGACAAGAAATAATCATTAGCTAATGCACGTCGAGAACGGGGGCGTGCGCGTTCTTCGCACATGGGTGGAAAAAGGAAATAGAATTGCTCAACACTCAAATAGGTTAAAAGAATGAAATGTTTGTCTTTTGCTAATTAACAAAAGCAGACCTGAAATCTTTGATCATATTTTCGATTACTTTAATTTCTTCACAATATGTCTTATTCTTATTACTTGATTTAGGATTATCTATTTCTACCTCACATAATTGTCCGTCAAAAATAAATTGAGAAGTTGACAAGGGTTTAGCTTCCATCATGTTGAAAAATTCGACTGAATTGTCAATATTTAAAATGACGAGGATTCTTTAGTTTTATGTCTACCGGAACCTAACCACTATATTACAAGAAATCAAATTGCTGCGAACAGATGAGGAAACTTCTTTTTGCTTAAAAGGGATTTCCACTTATATTTTCTAATATTACGACTTGAAATGGCTTTCAGTTCGGTCATTTAAAGCGACCATTTATTCTCTTGCCGAATTTTGGTTTGCATTAGGTGATCAAATACCGTGACGAAAAGTGAGAAATTCTATTTGCCGTTAAGTATCAAGTTATAGTGATCGATAAAAAGAACCGTAAAGCTAAATAAATGCACCGACTAAGAGAGACGGTAAACTCAGGCGTAATGCTCTCTCATCCATTTCCTTGATTATCGTTGTAAGTTTGAGGCCAAACACATTTTAGACCGAGATTTGAAAGCCCCAAAAAATAAGCCATTACCGCATCGATTATCAACGTTGTTGGTGTTCATAAAATACTTTGGATGATACTGTACACTCATTACCATGTCAAGTGACAATGGAGTGTGGGCATATTCAGGCTCTCGGTAAAAATGTATGGAGTCACTATGTGCTGTTCGATGACACGTGAGCAGTTCCCACCAGACATCGGGAGCAAAACCAGCTTGAATCGTTAAAAAAGAACAAAACCCATAGCACATGTGATCTGATATCAAACATATCCACCATTTACGAACAAATGGGTGCATTTCGACGTGTTTGTCTCGAATCAACCATAAATCTTTTGCTCAAAATAGTGAACTAGGAAATAAAAACACTCGACTATATTATTCTGTTTTCCGACGATTACATATCTGACATTTTTGCGCATCGTGCTGTATCTCAAAAGTTTTGCTGAAAAACATGGTGGGATTGAATGGCTTATTAACATGTGCGTATTGATATTCTAAAAGCAATCTAATAAGCGTAAATCAAGCAAAAGTAGATTGAAGTCTATTGATCTATTCAAGGAAGAATATATTTTGCATCGTATCCTTTGTTTAAACCAAGAATTGACTGACAGGTGACTAACAGACGATTTTATCCGTCGAAAATGGAAAAATGAGGATTGTTTGTCGACTTTTGCTGCAATCAAACAAATACACCATTGTAACCATAGGGGCTTTTGACATTATTGACATGTAACATGAGGTATGTCATAAACCCTTTAGAGGTATCACATCACCGAATACGAATTTCGGTTCTTACTTACTGTCTTTAATTCGAATTACCAGACTGCTTTCCAATTCAAAGTGACAATGAAATCGTGTGAAAGTATGAAAAACCAAGAAATGGTTTTATTCAAACAGCTGTCACCCGAATTCAAATCCACCGCTTCATTTTAAATGCATCCGCACACAGGAACACAGACAAACTTGAATTCCATGGAAACTTAATTTTGCAAGAAATTTGCTGTTGTTCAGGTGCCCTAGTACTTTGGTCTCACTTGCCGAAAAATGCTTTCTAGTATATAATTCAGAAGCAAAACAAAGTAGACCTGCGAGTCTCCCCGTCCGTCCCTTTGATCTAGTCACTATTGTGTTTTGTATTTGCGGTTGATATTTTTATTTACAAACAAATAACTAGGTTACCTAATAAGGTATCCCATTCTCCCCGTCCTTTGATATCGTGAGCACTGCGCAAACCAAAACAAACCGTATTTTGCTTTAGGTCTTTCAGCCGGACAAAATAGGTGGGCGTGCTTTTTTCTTCAACAACATATTGATTTGTCTATAACTGTTCTGCTACCGTTGTTAGTGTTGCTGCCGCTCATCAAAGTGGACTTGCAAGAAAGAAATGGCTCTGTTTGAAGGCGCATTAAACCAACAGGCCGCAATACGTACTCTGATTGTGAAGCTTTGCTGCTTCATATAAGAATTCGTTTTCTCAGCCCAGTAGTCGTGTTACTAATCCGAATAGGTTTCCTTTCATCCCACTAAAGGTTCTGACAGGCGAATAACGCGGTTGGATGAATATGAAAAGCATCAGACAGGCAATCCTAACTGCTTTCCGAATTCCATTCTAAGATGGCTTTCCGTATCCCCCGTGGTTTCTCAAGAAGTTGTTCTTAGTTTACCGCACATTATCTGTCCGAACCAATATCAGAGCTAACCTCCTCTTTTAATCATATAAAATATAAACGACAACATTTCGATTTGTGCTAAGTTCAAGAAATAATTATGTTTTTGTTGATATTTGAGAAGGTAAAAAGTAAAATATCAGTCACAAATGTCAGTCGTTCACTCTGACTAGCAATAACAAATTCCATTAGGTTTTATGAAATACAAGCGGGCCACTTTCTGACCAACGGCTAGCGATTCATCAAACTTCAATCACACTGTGCATTAGCAGTGAGGCTCACGCCACTTGTCCTCTGAAACACGCAACGGCAGGGCATGATGAGACAGTGAAGTTCTCAAGGATATTGCGAAATCTGTCAGGTGAGCGTACATTTACCCCTGTTTGTTTGTCTTCGTCTGTGTGTGTGTGTGTGATCGACTAGCTGATCACCTCATGAGGCCCCGTTCTTACGAACCAATAATTCGTTTGTCCAGCATAGAACAAATGCCTCTAGTTTAGGGCGACCAATTGAGAGCACGCAAAATGTTCACTCAGTTGGTTTATTCGGGTCACCGGGAGTCGTGACGGTCTTTTCTAGATCTACCTTGCAACGGACAGCTTTCCTAAGGCCAACTTTCCTGGTTAATCTAATGACGAGAAATAAGTTCACCATTTACTTAAATAGTGCACCGTGTTGCACTGCTCGGAAAATACAGTTCTGTTATATATAATATGTTGTACCGTGGTTTGATCCAACTCATTTGACTCTATTAGACTCAAACAACCCTCTAGGGTAGAACTTGGAGGAATTCGGTTTGCTTCTATCTCTTATTACCAATGATACAGTGCCCGAAAAAGAATTAAAACTTGTCGGGGGTCAGTATTTCAGGCCGTGTACGTAGAGGGCCCAATGATCTTAAAGTGAGAGGTCTAACTATTAACCTATCCGCTCGTTCGCAACTATCTATCTAACTATCCACTCGTTTCCATTTATTTACCCGCCTACTTCTAACCATCTACCCACTTATCTATTTGCCTATCTGTCTATCTGTCTATCTATCTATCTATCTATCTATCTATCTATCCACCTGTATGTCTTTCTGTCTGTCTGTCTGTCTGTCGATCTATCTATACATC